>BDRX01000042.1:349049-359284 GCA_003203535.1 Raphidocelis subcapitata | reverse complement strand
GGCGGTTTAGGGTTCAAGGTTTAGGGTTTAGGGTTTAGGGTTTAGGGTTTAAACCCTGCGGGGCGGCGGTTTCGTTTTCCCGTTTGAGCGCCTTTTCGCGTCGCTCGGCGGCCGGCGATGCAGCTGCAGCACCCCAAGGGCAAGGGCAAGGGCATCAACCTGCCCAGCGTGAAGACGCCCGAGCTGTCCACCCCCTCCTTCTCCACCCCCAGCCTGGCCACCCCCTCCTTCGCCACCCCGGCCATCAAGCTGCCCGCGCTGACCAAGCCCAAGTTCAGCCTGCCCGGCCTGCACGTGCCCTCCTTCACATTTGCCAAGTCCGCGCCCGCCCCCGCGCCGGCCCCCGTCCCCGCGCCGGCGCCGTCCAAGCCCAAGACCTACACCACCCCCGAGATCAACGTGCCCAGCCTGAGCCTGGCCTCCAAGAGCATCGTGCCCTCCATCGAGGTGCCCACCGTGAACGTGCCCGCCATCACCGTCGTCAGCCCCAAGCGCATCCCGTCCCTGCAGCTGCCCCAGTTCAAGCTGCCCGGCATGGCGCTCAACCACCCCAAGGGCAAGGGCAAGGGCATCAACCTGCCCGAGGTCGCCACCCCCGCGCTGGCCACCCCCGAGTTCACCACCCCCGGCATTGCCACGCCGCCGCTGTCCCTGCGCGGCTTCAAGACGCCGTCGCTGGCCACCCCCAGCCTCAGCACCCCCAGCCTGACCATCCCCTCCATCACCCTCGGCAAGGGCGCCGCGCCCGCCCCGGCGCCCGCCCCCGTGCCGGCCCCTGCGCCCGCCAAGAAGGCCAAGGACATCAACATCAACTTCGAGCTGCCTACCCTCACTACGCCCCCGGTCCACATCCCCGCCATCAACGTGCCCGCCAAGGACCTGGTGCCGTCGGTGACCATCCCCAGCCTGCACATGCCCGGCGTGAAGCTGCCCGGCAAGTCCATCCCCTCGCTGTCGGTGCCCTCCGTCGGCGTGCCCGCGCTGAGCCTCAACCACCCCAAGGGCAAGGGCAAGGGCCTCAGCGTGCCCGCCATCGCCACCCCCGCGCTGGCCACCCCCGAGTTCAAGGTGCCCGAGCTGACCATCGGCGGCTTCTCCACCCCCAGCATCAGCACGCCCGCGATCACCAAGCCCGGGCTGTCCACCCCCGAGATCAACATCCCCGCGGTGACCACCTCCAAGGTGTCCGTCCACGCCGCCCCCGCGCCCGCCAAGCCGCCGACCAAGGTCGCGCTCAGCGCCGGCAAGGGCAAGGGCTTCTCCTTCACCGTGCCCGACGTGCCCGTGCCCAACGTTTCCATCGACATCGACGCCCCCATCGTGCACAGCGCCGCCAACCAGACCGTGCCCATCGTCGGCGCCGTCCAGGCCGGCGGGCCCAGCAGCATCGGCAAGGGCGCGCCCGCGCCGCCTCTGATGGAGATCCGCATCCCCGCGCTCAACATCGGCTCGGGCAAGGGCTTCTTCAACGCCGCGACCGACGGGCCGGCCACCTTCAACTGGCGGTCGCACAACGGCAACGCGGTGGGTGCCGGCGGGGGTGGGGTGTGGGGGGCCCGCGCGCGCGCGCCGGGCACGCATGGGTTTGCGGTGCGGTGCGGCGCTGCAGCGGACAGGAGGGGGGCCGGCGCGCAGTGCTTGCGCGCGTGCCCAGTCGAGAGACAAGCGCTCCCGCTGCGCCCTGCTTCTCGCCCACCAGGCTTCCCCCCCCCCCCAAACTGCCCTAATCCCGCAGGCCGCCGCCCCGGCGCCCAAGGCTGCCCCGGCGCCCAAGGCCGCCGCCGGCGCCCCCCGCCCGCGTGTCCTGACCCTGGGCTGAAGCAAGCCCTGAAACGATGCCGCCGCTCCCAATGAAAAGCGGCCTCTCGCGCCCTGCTTGCGAGAGTTTCTAAATAACAACCCGCCGAGCGCGGCCGCCACCGCCGCCCGCCGGCGCGGCCCAAAACATAAACAGCATCCCGCAATTGCTTGATGTTCCGAAGCGGATGGGCGTGCCTCTTAAGGCCCCGCTGCGAAAATCGATTGCCCCCTCACCATGCGTGAGTGCACACAGGCACCTGCAGCCCAAGGCGCACCACCCCACGCGGTGCCACCGGCGCGCACCGCACTGCTCGACCAGAAATGCTTTGCACCGGCGTGCGCACACGGCACCAGAGCGAGCCCCTTCCGGGTGTAAGAGGTCATTTACTTCAAATGTGTTCACATTCGGTCACCCATTGGCCCGCCCTGCAGGGCACCGGCAGCACTCTGCGGGCACGGCTCCTCAGGGGCAAGTGGGGTCAGGTCAGTAGGCGCGTGCTTGCGCATGCTGATGGCGGGGCGGCAGCGGGCCCCGCTGCGGCTGCTGGCCCGCTGCTTTGAGGGCAACGCAATAGGCAGCGCGGCCACCGCTTGAAAGGCAGGGGAGGTGGGGCACAATGCCAGCGCGGGGACAAGGCTCAGGGGATGGGCGTGGCGCGGCAGGCGCGAGCGGCACGCAGCACGACAGCGGCCCGCACCCTGCGGCAGCGGCGCGCGCGCCGCCCGGGAGGGCCCCCATTGGATCGCCAGCGATGGCAAACGCGGCAGCTGCGGCGGGTGCACCGCCGGCCAGGGGCGTGCGACAGGTTTGCAGGGCAGCCTGCGGAGGGATGTAGGGTGCAGCCGCAGCGGTGTCTGTGTATCAGGGATGGCTGTTGCACAGTGGCATTGGACCGGGCTCGCCTGTGAGGCCCCGAATCCCGCGCCGCAGCAGTCCTGCAGCCCCGCTCAATGGCTGTAATGAAAGAAAAGCCGCTCTCCAAGCCTCCTGTGGCCAGCGGGTGGAGCCGCGGGCCCGGGACGGGGTGGCAGCGCCGGCGCGTCTCACCGAGGCGGCTCCGCCGCCGGCCGTGTCACCAGCTGTTGGCGCGCCGGGCACCAAGGAGGCACGGCCGCGCGGCCTTCTTTCGGTCGCTTCGCGTTTTACCATTCATTCCATCAATTCTCCCGCCTCACTCCCCGCGGTTCGTACAAGTTCGCCGCAACCCCCACCCCACCCCCCCGCGCCTCTCCCCGGGCAACCCAGGCCTCCGCGCCTGCCAATTGCCGCCATGATGAAGGCTATCGTCCTCACACTCATGTTCGCGGCGGTGGTGACCGCCAGGTGGGCCTCCCGGGCTGGGCGGCCGAGGGCAGCGCGATTCGGGTCACCGACACCCGGGCAGTCACCCCCGCCCGGCGCGCTCTGCGGGCCCCCGTCCGATTTTATCAGCGTGAATTTACACGCGCTCTGCGCCGCGGCCTCCCCGCCGGCCCCTCCCCGCCGCCCCGGCTCACGCTTCGCAACCCCTCCCCCCTCAGGCCCATGGGCACCGGCGCCGGCAGCGCCGCCGCCACCACCACGAGCTCCAAGGGCTCCGGCAAGGGCATGGGCAACATCAACATCTCCGTGCCGTCCGTGACCCTCTCCAAGCCCCAGATTGGCTCCACCTTCTCCGTCGGCAAGGGCGCCGCCGCGGCCCCCGCGCCCGCCGTCGCCGCCCCCACCATCAGCAAGTGCATCGGCGGCCTGAGCATCGGCGGCGGCTGCGGCAACTCCACCGCCGCCAAGCCCACCACCATCGCCGTGCCCACCATCGCCGTGCCCACCATGACCATGCCCACCATCAGCAAGTGCATCGGCGGCGCCGGCATCAACTGCGGCAACAGCACCGGCGCCGCCGCCGCCGGCCCCGCCATCGTCATCGGCACCCCCTCCATGACCGCCGGCTCCTCCTCCATCGTCATCGGCGGCGCCGCCGCCACCGCCGCCCCCGCCGGCGCCGGCGGTGAGTGGCCGCCCCGGCCGCGGCGCGCGCCCCCAGCTGGGGGCTGTGCTGTGCTGCGCGCCCCCCTGCCTGCCGCACGCCCGCTTGGCGCCGCCCGTGTGCCGAGCGCGCCCCCCAACGCTGCATGCCCGCCTCCGGAGTGCGCTTCCTCTCTCCCTCCCCTTTGCCCCGCTCATTGCATCCCCCGCCCATGCCCTCCCCTGCCCCGTCCGCAGCCGTCGCTGTTGTTGGCCGCCCCGTCCGCGGCCCCGTCGCCGTCGGCACCGTGCCCCCGCGCGGCGCTATGCCCGTTGCCGGCTACCCCCGCGGCCCCGTTGCCGGCCCCCGCGGCCCCGTCGGCTACCCCGCTGCCGGCCCTCGCGGTGCCGTGCCCATGGGCCCCGGCCCCATGGGCCCCGGCCCCATGGGCCCCGGCCCCGTTGCCGGCCCCCGTGGCGCCGGCCCCGTCGGCCCCATGCCCGCTGGCGCCGCCGCCGCGCCCGTGGAGGGTGCCGCCGCCGAGGAGGCCCCCGTTGAGGAGGCCCCCGCCGCCGAGGAGGCCCCCGCCGCCGAGGAGGCGCCCGTTGAGGATGCGCCCGTTGAGGAGCAGGCCGCCGCCGAGGAGGCGCCCGTTGAGGAGGCCCCCCTCCCCGTGGAGGAGCCCGTTGAGGCGCCCGCCGGCCCCTAGATGGCGCGCGCAATGCGTTGCCGTGCCCCGCGGGCGCGCCCGCCCCGGCTGCGCGCGCGCGCGCGCGCGAGCCCCGCCGCGGCCCGTTGCTGGCCGCGCGCGGGCGCGCGCGCGCGCGGCGCGCCGCGCCCGCTGCGCTCTGCCCCGCGCTATTTGCGCCCCTTCCCAACGATACATTTGTGAGCCGTTTTCATGTGCAGTGCCCAACCCATTGTGCATCGATCACCCCTTTCACCCTTGGCGCGGCCCAACAGGCGCGCCGCTGCTACCATAATCTGACACCCAGCTCCCCCTCCCTGCACCCCGGCCGGCCATTCACACGTCGGCGCCGCCGGCAAAGCCATAACTGCGAAAGATGCGGCTTTTTGTCGGCCCATGCGCGAGCGCGCGTCGAGCCGCGACCTGTGTCGCGTGCGTGTGTGTAAACCGTGGCGGCAACAACATTAGTCGTTTGAGGTCGCGGGGGGGGACGGGGATTTGCGGCGCTGCCAGCGCACGCCCTGCAGGCGCGCCGCGCTCAGCTTGGTTGCAAGTGTGTGTGTGCTGGCCGCCGCGCGACCCGTGTCGGGCGCGGCTGTTGGGCGCGCCGGGACGCATGACGCCCGCGCCGAGCTGGCGGGGGTTTTGACAGCGCTTGGCGTCAGCGAGCCCGGGCCCAGGAGCGCGGCCTGCGCCGCCCCGCCCCCGCACGAACGGAAATTTTGGATCGGACACGAGCGTTGTCGCGTGTACGCACGCGCGAGGCGGCCCCGTTCAGGCAGTCGCCCGTTCAGTCAAGTCCGTTCGCCTTCCTGGCCCCCGAACGGCAATAAATCGCCGCTCCCACCGCTCTATCGCACATTCCCAAATACAAACAGGCCTTACCTTCGCCCTCCACCCCTCCTACCTTCGCGCTAAGCCAGATCGGCCGCGCCTCCCCACCCTCCCTCCCCCAACCAACTCGGTCCACCCTCCGAGATGGCCATCTCCAAGGCCTTCGTTGCCGTTCTACTGCTGGGTGCGGTCGCCTCCGCCGTCGCGGCCAGGTGAGAACGCCGCGCGAGCGCGGGCGGGCGTGTCGTTGCGAATGCCCCCCGCCAGCGCAGACCCGCCTGGGCCGCCCGCAGCCCGCAGCGCGGCTCCCGCGCGCGCATTCAACAAGAAATGCAAGTTAATACACTCGGACGAGCGCGAGCGTGCGGTCGAGCCCCTGCCAACCGCGCGGTCAAACACCACCCTCGCCGCCCCTCCCTCCCTTTCCCCCCTCCCCCGCAGGGACCTCAAGGATGTGGACGTCCTGAACCACCTCGCCGGCAAGGTGCGCCACCACCAATCAATGGGGAATGCTTGAGCTCCCACCCAAGCCGGCCGCGCCGTCCTGGGCGCGGCGCCTCTGCGCGCCGCAGCCCAAACTCCCGCCGCGCCGCAGCCGCGCGTCGCGGCCCCGCTCGCGCCTCGGCCAACCAACGCCCGCCCTCCCCTTGCCCTCCCCCCTTGCGCAGGGCGCCGCCCTCGTTGGTGGCGTGATTGAGGCCAAGCACGATATCATCGCCGCCGGCAAGGTGCGAGGCCGTCCTTGCCGCCCGCGCCGCGCCGCGTCCCCGTTTCAACCGCTTCCGCCGCGCTCGTTTGACCGCCCCCTCCCCGCTACTTCCGGCCCTCCCCCGGCCTGTCCCCCGTTGCCTGGACCGGCAGCGTCAACTTCCCCGCCCCCCTCTGAAGGGCTCGCCCACCCGGCCCGCACCCGCCGGCCGTGAATCGCCGCGGGCCGGCAGCAACTGCGCCGGCCCGCCGCTTTTGGCACACTCCCCATGTTCCTGCATTTGGGCGCGCGCCCCTGCAACCCACAATTCAAGCCCCCCACTCATGCCCCGGCTGAGCGCATTCTACGCAGGGCTGCTCCTGCCCCCCCCCCGTGAGCGCCCGTGCAGGGTCTGCCCCACCCCGTTTTGACTAGCCCAGTCCAGCCCAGCTCTATGCTACGCACCGGCCGCCGCTGGCGCGCGCGCGCGCCCGCCACCAAGTTGGCGGTGCGCTGCGCGCCGCACGCGCGCGCCAACACATCCTGCACGCTTGCATGCCGTGCACGCTGCAGTCCCCACCGCCAACGTGATGCACTGTGTTAGCTGTGGCAAGCCCCTAATATGCCCCCTTTGGAATCCTACGGGTAACATACCACCAATCCTTCTGCAGTCTCAAAGGGGTTGGTTGGCAGCTGCGCTGTTAGCGGTTGATTGGGCAGTGCCTCGGCCCACAGAACGGGTTGGGAACGGGTTGTTTGGGCCACAGAATGAGAGAGCTTACAGGGGTGGGTTTGGGTGTTAGTTGTGAGGGGGGGTGAAGCGGCTGAGAGCGGGCGCGCGCGCCCCTCGCGGGGCGGCGGCATGCAGCCAGGGTCTGTGAGGCGAGGCCGCGCGGGAGGGCAGGTGCGGCAGGGGGCACAGGTGGCGGCAACGGGCGGCCAGCCGCGGCAACACACGCATAACTGACATAAGCGGGCGTCGGGGCGCACACAGAGCAGCAAACGGCGCGGCGGGTCTCGATGCAATGCGGTTCTAACCTGCCAAGTTATGCCTGCAGCTCGTGCGTGCGTGCGCCGCACGGGGCGTGTTATGTGGGGGGGTGTAGTGTGGGGGGTGCGGTGCGGTGGGCGGTGCAGTGTTTAGCTCAAACTCTGAAACTCTTCTTCAGCGCGGCCATCAAATGCAGATGAAAGGACACACAGGTGCTCGTTCAAGCCAGTCGCAGCATCGGCTTTGGGAGGCGGCGCGTGGGAAAGGAAGGCCGGGGCAGCACAAACGCAAAAAGCGCCCCGCGCGCCTCCGCGCCTGCGCGGAGGAGGGCGCCTCTCACGCGCGCCGCCGCGTCAGCAGCAGCGCGGTCAGGCTGCTCGCCGCGACCGCGGTCGCGACCACCGCCACCGCCACGCCCGCCGCGCCCGTGGCGGCGGCGCCGCGCGCGCCGAGCGACAGCAACGCGGCCGAGTGGCCCTCCTGGAAGGCGCGCGCGCGCGCGAGGTCCATCTCGACGGCCGCGAGGCGCGCCTCGACGTCCGAGGCGCGCGCGGCGGCGGCGGACTGCGCCTCGGCGAGCTCAGCGGCGCGCGCCGCCAGCGCCTCGAGCGCCTCGGCGACGGACGCCAGGGCGGGCGCGGGCGCCGGCGCTTGCCGCTGCTGCTGCTGCTGCTGCTGCCTGTGGGGCCACGCCGCCGCCGCGGACGGCGCGCGGCGGCGCGGGCCGGCGGACGCCGCCGCCGCCTCGGCGCGCCGCTGCGCCGCCTCGAGCGAGCGGCGGCGGCGCTGCACGAAGCCCTCAACCTCGGAGGCGTTCCCGCCAGAGTCCGAGGCGCCGCTGCCGGCGTCGTCGGATGACGATTCCGCGTCATAAAACTCTTCGTCGCTGCCGCTGGCGCCGGCGCTCTCGGGGAGGCTCAAAGCCCGCCCCCCAGGCGCCGCCGCCGGCGCGCCGTCGGCGGCGCCGTCGGCCGCGGGCGGCGGCGTGGCCGGCGTGGCCGGCGCGGGCGGCGGCGGCGGCGGCGGCGGCGGCGGCGGCGGCGGCGCGGGGGGGCCGTCCGATTCGCCGTCGCCAGAGGAGGGCTCGCCGGTGGCGTCGACGACGATGGGCGCGGCCGCAAAGGGCTCCGCGCGCGGCGGCGCGGGCTTGCCGGGCGGCGCCGGCAGCGGGGCGGGCACGGCGGCCAGGCGGTCGCGACACAGCATCTGCGGCGGCGGCGGCGGCGGCGGCGTTGGGGGCGTTGCGTAACGCCGAATCCGCAGCTCCAGGCCCTGTGCAGGCGGAGCGCTCGCCGCAGCGCTACGGACTTCCCCCCAGCGCGCCCCAACCAAAGCAGCCCCCCGCCAGCCAGGACCCAACAAACAACAAACAACCTCGAGCCCCCCTAAAGAACCCACCGTCGCAAACTCGATGAAGCCTTCGAAAGTGGTCTTGCAAAGATCGATCATGACGCCTTCCACAGTGCCCTGCATCACCCACGGCACCCCCGCGCTGCAGCGGACGCTGGCTCGGACCGCGACGGCGGCGGCGGCGCCGGATGCGGCGTTGCGCACTGCCAGGCGGGCGGTGGTCAGGAAGCCCGCTGATCCGGGGAACTGCGGGGTTGGGGGCGTGTATTTTGCGTGCGGGTGGGTTTGATGTGTGGGGGAGGGGGTGCGGTGCGGACCCCTCGGGCCCATGGCCGGCTGCGGCGCGCCCTCCCGTGCTGAGTGAGAGCGCGCCCCCTGGCCCCCATGGCAAAAACAGCGTGCGCCCGCACCGCTCGATGCAACCTAGACCCTAAACCCTAAACCCCCTTTCAACAGGCCGCTCACCGACAGCTCAGGCCGGCTCTCTACCGCAAAGCCGCCCTCGCCGTCCCACTCCACCCGCTGCGTCTCGCGCACCGCGACGGGCCCCGCGCCCACCACGCTTTGCAGCGCCGCGGGCAGCGTGAGCCGCAGCGCGAAGTGGACGGTGCGGGCGCCGTCGAGCCAGGGGCTCGCAACCGCGCGGTGGCAGCCGTTGGCGTGCGCGTGGTAGCGCTTCATCGTGTCGGGGTGGGCGTAGACTGCCTCGTAAAAGGCCTGGGGTGGTGGGGGGGGGGGGGGGGGGGGCGTGGCGCCGCAGTCCGGGCGGCGGCGGGCTGCGCGCGGCGCGCGGCGGGCGCAGAGCGCCTGCAGCGCCCGCCGCTGCCGCCGGTGCTGCTGCGGGGGCTCGGTTGCACATGCGCAAGCCGTGGCGCGCGGCGAGGGGCCCCGGGCCCGCGTCCGCCCTGCCCGCGCCGCCGCCGGCGGCGGCGGAACTGCTGCGCACGCCGAGCGGCGCGCATTCGCCGTGCGCGGCCCCCGGCGCCGCACCTGCGCGTCGACCCCCTCCACCACGGCGTCTATGGTCGTCTCCTTCACCATCCTGCCGCCCTGGCGGGTCTGGGACCGCGCTGCGAGAGGCGGGGCCCTCGAACAGGCTTCGAAAGCCCAAACCAGGGCCTGGCGGGCTTGGGAACAACGCCGTGGTCACCAGTGAGACCGCCGATGAAAACGCTGGGGCGGGTCGGGGTCTGCGATTTTGCGGGGTCGCTGCAGAGCGACTGCTGGCCTGCACCTGGTCTGCAGCGAGAGGGCTGCGCAGCACCCTCGCTCCCCAATCGCTATAGCTCTTGTGTGACTGGTCAAGAGCCGCTGCAATCGCAACCGAGGGCCACGCCAGGGCACGGTCAACACCATCAGCCCTCGCCCCATCGCCGCTCATTGCGCGCCCAGCATGCAGTCGGCACTGCGCAGACCGCGTTTCGCGAGCGGCGCCTGCAGGGCGCCCGTGCGCGTCTCCAAACCTGCGCGGGCCCCGGTGCTGGTCGTGCGGGCGTCGTCCGAGGCCGACAGCAGCCTGGAGGGATACACCCAGGTGCGGGGAACCCATAGGGCGCGTGCGGGGGGGCGTCTGGGGCGTGCTGCGCCTGCTAGCCCGGAGAGCTAGCGCCTCGGTCGCGGGCGCTGGACGCGCCAAGCGCGCTCGCCCGCGGCCGGCGGGCCCATTAGGCAGGGAGAAACCTCCGCCGACCAATCCTGTGCGTGCAACGGGCCTTGGGGCTCCGATGCGCGCACCGCGGCCGGGCCCCGCCACACAAGCGCGCGCCGCGCGCGTTGCGCGGGGCCGGCCTGCCCGCAACAGCCGCCCCCGCCGCCGCACCGCTCCACCGCCTGCCGGCCAGCACATGCAGACGCACAGCCCGCGCAGCAGACCGCGCAGTGCACGCCGCCGCCGCGCGACGCCCCGCCCACCCCGCCCCCCCCCCCCCGCCCCCCCCC
>BDRX01000042.1:320871-349019 GCA_003203535.1 Raphidocelis subcapitata | reverse complement strand
CTCGGCCGCCGCCGCCGCGAATGCCGCTGCAGCTTGAGTGGCGCAGCCAGCACAGCGGCGGGCTGGACCTCTGACAGCGCCCCGCCCCCCTTTCCCCCCCCCCCCCCCCCCCCCAAAAAAAACGCCCAACCAAACCGCCCAGGTGACCGTCGACAGCGTGCGCGTGGCCGGCAACACCGCCATCGTCTACCTCCGGATCTCAGAGACCGGCCACCTTCTGCCAGTCCACATCGGCGAGGCCGAGTCCAACGCGCTGATCCAGCAGATGAACAGGCAAAAGCCGTCGCGGCCGATGACTCACGACGCGGCCAAGAACATGCTGCTCGCTGTGGGGTTCAGGGTGACTAAGGTGGGAAGGGGAGGGGGTGGGTGTACGAGGAGTTTCCGGCCTTTTGGCACTCGCCCCCAAAAGAGAGGGCCGGCGGGGGCAGAGTCAACTGGGGTGCGCGACCGGGCCGCTTTGCCCTCCTGCCTCCAGCTGGCGTGCCAGCCCTCCCTCCCTCCCGCGCGCCCCACTCCCCACGCGCACGCACACCAGGCCGGCCCCCACCCCAAATCCCCCAGCCCCCCTCAGCCAAACCCTCCCCCGGCCCTCCCCCCCGCCAGGTGCGCATCACCTCCCTCGTCCACAACACCTACCTCGCCCGCATCCACCTCGGCCCCGGCGCGCCCTCCTCCTCCTCCTCCTCTGCCGCCGCCGCCGCCGCCGCCGCCGCCGCCGCCGGCTCCGCCGCGCCTCTCGATGAGGTCGACGTGGACGCCCGCCCCAGCGACGCCATCAACCTGGCCTTCCGGTTCGGCGCGCCGATGTACGTCGCCCGCGCCCTCGCCGAAACCGCGGCCTCCCCGCCGCACGAGCTCGGCCTCGGCTCCGCCGGCGGCGCCGCCGGCGCCTCCGGCGGGCTGCCCGCGGCGGCGGCGCTCGGCGGCGGCGCGGCGGCGGCGGGCGGGGAGTCCAATGCCGAGGTGGTTAGGAGCGTGCGGGAGCTGCTCGCGTCCTACGACGACCCCACCATCCACTACCAGCTGCAGAAGGAGCTGGCCATCAAGGAGGAGCGCTTTGAGGACGCGCGGTGAGGGGCCGCGGCTGCCGCTGCTGCCGCTGCTGCCGCTGCTGCTGCCGCTGCTGCTGCTACTGCTGCCGCTGCGGGGAGCCTTGCGCCTGTGTTTGGGGTGTGGGTCTGGCCTGTGGCTGCTGCTGCCGCTGCTGCGGCCGCCCCTGCCGTGGCGCGGTCCCCTGCCGTTCCGATGGCCCTGCTCACCCCCAAACCCCCTCTCACCCCCGAAAGCCCCTCTCACCCCCGAAACCCCCAACCCTCCTGAAACCTCAGGGTGCTGCACGATTCGATAGTCAGGGAGATGACTAACAACCGCCTGCTGCGCATGGTCGTGGCCATGGAGTCCGCTCTGGCGGATGGGCGGTACGAGGAAGCTGCCAAGCTGCGGGACGAATACAAAAAGGCAGTCACAGAGACCGCGCTGGCGGCGAGCCAGCAGGGGCTGGGCTACGGCGGTGACACGCGGTGACGCGGCGGGTGACAGGCGGTCCCGGCGCGGGGGGTGCGCGGGGCCCGGCCTGCGGCCTGCGCAAGGCCGCGGCGGGGCGCGCGCGCCGCCCGCCAGCGCCTCCGCAGCCCCGCCCGCCGCCGCCGGGGCGCCCCAGCCCCCAGCCCCGGGGCCGCACGCTCGGACCCCAGGGAAGAAGAAAAGCGGCGCGGCCAAAGCCAGCCCCCGCCAAAAATGTAGAATACCGCCCCGTGGCGGCTCCCAATGAGCCGCGGGGATTTTTTGGGAGCGGCAGAGCCGCGGGCGCCGCTGCGGCGGCGGGCGCGCCGGCGGCGCAGGCGCAGCCGCGCGCGCGCCCGCCCCGCGCGCCCCCGGCCCGCATCCGCTCCCTGCCTGATCGCACCGTGCTTTTTGTTTGTGCTCTTCAGCTTTTGTGGTGTCCCCTCACAAGTTGACCCCCACCCCCACCGCACGTTTGAGGCGCGAGTTTTTGGCCGCTGGCACGTTTTTGGAACGATCGATCAGCCCCCCTGCGCGGCGTGTCCCACCAACCCCACCCCACCCCACCCATTGATGCCGCCAGCCCCTCTTCCCGTAACCGCCGCTCGCACGCGCGCGCAACCGCCGGCGCCCGCTCGCCGTGGCGCGGCTTTTCGCGCGCGCGCGCGCGCCCCCGCCTCGTGAGCGGCGCCCTGTACCCTCCTCCGCCTCGAAGCCGCCCCGCCCGCGGCGCCGCCCGCGCCCTTTCCGCCAAGCCCTCCGGAGCCGCCCCGCCCCGGCGCCAGCAGCCCCGCGCGCGGCGCGACCGCGCCGGCGCCCCGGCCGGGCTGCTGGGCCGCGCTGCCTGTACCGACCCTTCGAGCTGCCGGCGCGCGCCTTGCCCCGCGCCCCCTACCTTTTTCGGCCGGCTCTGTACTCTTTTCACCCCCCCACAATGCAACCGCACGCACGCCCGCCCGTTGCCCCGCCCCCGCACGCGCAACCCCCCACCCCTGCCGTGCGCACGCGCGCGCCCCTTCCACCGCCCCTTCCCGCCCCCGCGCGCCGGCCCGGCCAGCAGAGCTTTCCGAGCGAGAGCGAATTGCACCCCCCGCCGGCGCCCTGTCGCGCCTCGCGAGCGAACGCTCTCCCCCCCCCCCCCCCCCCCCCCCCCCCCCCCCCCCCCCCCCCCCCCCCCCCCCCCCCCCCCCCCCCCCCCCCCCCCCCCCCCCCCGCGGCCGCGCCGGGCCCCTTCATTTCCCATCCGCCGGCCGGACCGCCATCCCTCATTTCGGTGCGCAGACGCAAAGCGCGTGTAACTCATTTTGCTGCGTAGACACGTTTTTCATTGCGGGATTGCATTTCCTCGGGGCGCGGATTGCGGATTGCGGTAGGGGCGCAGATTGCGGTGGGTTGGTTGGGGTGCCGGCTGGGGAACTGCCCGGGGAATGGGGCGACAGGCGGACGCCGCCGGCTGCGGAAATGTGCCCCGGCGCGACCAAAGGATTCGGCCGCAGCCCCGGCAGCCAGCCCTGCCGGGTGCCGAACAAGCGGGCCGGCCCGCAGCCGCGCGGGGCGCCTCGGCCGCCGTGCGTCGTCCCCCCGGGAGCGGCGCGCAGGCGGCGCAGCGGGCGCTCGCCGCGGTGCGAGAGCCGCCCGCAGGCGCCGCCGCAGCCGCTCACCGCGCGAAGAGCCGCCGCAGCAGCCGCCGCCGCGCGCCCGCCTCAGCCACCGCCCTGACCTCTCGGTACGCTTTGTAAGAGGCCGCCAGCGCAGCATTGGCCGCCGCCCCGAGGCGCGACACGGGGAGCGCGGGGATGGGGACGCGGTGGGTGCCGAGGCCCAGCGCCTCGGCGTCGCAGCCCGCCTCGGGCACGACGCCGCCGCTGCCGCCGCCGCTGCTGCTGCTGCCGCTGCTGCTGCTGCTGGTGGTACTGCCATCGTTTGCATCGCCGCCTGCCAGCCGCCGCCGCCGCCCGCTGCCGACGTCCGCGTCTGCCGCTTTCTCGCCGCCGCCGTCGGCCGCGCCGCCTCCCCCGCTGCCGCCGCCGCCGCCGCCGCCGTCGACCGCGTCCGCCCCTGCTGCTGTTCCGCCGCCGCCGCCGCCACTGCCGCCGCCGCCGCCGCCGCAGGCCGCCTCCCACGCGCGCGTGTCCACGTCCCCCTCGCCGAACGCAAACATGTTGGGCTTCAGCGCCCGCCCCGCCTGCTGGTCCGTCAGCGGCACGGTCACCCACTCCACCTCGCAGTAGCCCTCGGGCTGGCGGGCGCAGTCCGGGAAGAATTTGGAGTTGAAGGAGGTGCGGTGGAGGAACGCGGGCGCGCCGTCGGGGAACGACTGGAGGGCGCCTGCGGGGGGGGGGGGGTCGGCGGTGGCCGGCGGGGGGTTGGTGTTTGGGTGTTTGGGTGGTTAAGGGGCGTATGCGCTGGGTTGGGAGGGGCGTCTGCTCAGGCCGGCACGGAGGGGCGGCCACACGACAAGCCCCCAACCGCCAACCCCTCTCGAAGCAGCAACCCTTGGCCACACGCACAAAACAACCGAGCGGCAGCTACCGCGCTCACCCAGGTGGTGGAAGGCGAACTCGTGCCCCTCCACCCGCCGCATCGCGTCGCGGGCAAAGACAGGCACCTGCCTGAACTCGGGCAGCTTCCCGGCTGCCAGGAAGGCCAGCTTGTAGGTGTCCTTTTGGGGGGAGGGGGGCGGGGTGGGGGGGGGAGGGGCGGATGCTTCCCCTCTTTTGCAGACACAGCCTTGTTTTGGAGGGGGGCAGGGGGGGGCAGTGGGCGGGGCGAATGCTTTCCTCGCTTGCAAACACAAGTCGACGACCGGTCTCCTGCTGCCGCAGCCGGTGGTTTCGCAGTGCCCACACAGGCGCGCCGCCCCTCGTTCAAGCCCCCCAAACGGCCCCCCACCACGGGCGCGAAACGGAGCGCGCGCTTAAGCAGCCCCTCCCAAACGCCCCCCTCCCACCTTGTCCCCGTGCACTGCCTTGTATACCACCTCGGTGTGGGAGTTGAGCAGCCACAGCCTGGGTGGTTGAGTGTGTTTGGGTGGGGGTGGGGCTGGGGATGGGGCTGGGGGTGGGAGGGACGCGGTGAGCAAAGGCCGAGCGTGCTGGACGGCAGGGCGTTGCGTGGCTAAATGCGCCGCCGCATCCGCCCTGCTCCAGCCCCGTAGCCCACCCCCAGCCCCGCTGTTCGGCCCCCGTCGACGCTTTCCCCCCTTTTCGGACTCAAGTTTGCAAGCGCCCGTAAGAAAGGGAACCACCCCCCACCACTGCATCGCGTCAAAGTGCCGCAGCCGGTCCAGCAGCAGCTGCCCGCTCTCGGCCAGCCGGTGCTCCGGGCGCCCCTCCCAGGGGGGCGCGTGCAGGCCGAACCGGCTGTAGATGGAGGGGTCGACCCACGCGTCACGCCACAGGTCTGGTGGGGTGGGTGTGTTTGTTGTGTGTGTGTGGGGGGGGGGGGTGGAGGTGTGTGGGTGGGCGCGCACAGGCAAGGCTTGGTGGTGGGTGGTTGAGGCCTCCAGGCGACCCCATGCCCTCCCGCGCAAAAGGCGGCACCACGCGCGCCCGCTCCCGCCCCCAAACCCCCAAACGCGGGCGCGCATTGCAACAAAATAACAGCAGCCCAGCCCTTTCCAAGATCAACGCCGCCATCCACCCCACCCGGCCAGAACAGGTTGCCGGCGGTTTTGAAGTCCTCCCCCTCGAAAAGGGAGTCGGGGCAGACCAGGGGGAGGTTGTCGGCGTCGAGCAGCAGCACCTGGGTTTGGGGGTTTGGGGCGTTATGGAGGGGGCGCTTTTTGGGGCGTTTTTTGGGGCGTTTTTGGGGGGTGTTTTCTGGGGGGTGTTTGGGCGGGCGTTTTTTTTCCTGCAGACGCTTTTGCAATCAATCGTGTTATTGGCCGGGACCTGGGGCCTGGGTAAGACCACGGGTGCGGCCATAGAGATGCTGAATGCGTTCGGCTGCGCTTCTCGCGCTTGGCTGGGGCCTCCCAGCCAGGCCCGCCGCGGCCCCGTCCCGCCGCCCCTCCCTCCCCCCCCCCACCAAAAAAAGCCCCCCCCCCCACCTCCTGAAACCGCGTGACAAAGGTGAGGGCGAAAACCTTTGACGCAAACGACGCCAGCTCCACGCGCCGCACGTGCTCCTGCTCCTCCGCCGCGGCGGCGTACCGCGGGTCTGCGCCGTCGATCACGTCAACCGGGGCACCCGGTGACGAGTGTGACGTAATGTACTGCTTTAGTCCGTCCAGCGCAGGGCCCGGCTCGAAGTACACGACCTCGATTGGGAGGCTGCAGTTGAGGTGGCGGCGCAGCACGGCGACGGTTACGGCCGCGTTTGCGAGGTTGTTGGGGCCGCCGGCGGCAATGAGGATGCCGCGGCGCGCGGCGGGGCCGGCGCGGAGGAGGGATTCCCTGAACGCGCCGCGGCGCCTTTGGGGGGGGGGTGCGGGGGGCATGGGGTTGGTGCGTCGGGCGTCTGGGGCGCCCCATGCGGCGCAGCCGCCGAACGCCCAGCGCCGCCAAACCGCGGGCCGGGCGCCGGCAACGGCGCAGCAGGGGCAGCCTTAACCTAAACCCTAAGCCCTAAACCCTAGGCTGAACTGATGTGGACCCCGATGAGTGCCCCGCCGCTGCGGGCGGGCCGGCCCACCTGAGGAACCCCTCGCTGCGCATGTGCAGCGCCAGGCGCGCCTGGTTGAAGTCGAGCAGCTGGCTCGCGTTGAGCTGCACGCCGGCGCGCTCCATCGCGCGCGCCGCGACGTTGAGCGCCGCGAGGGTGGCCTCGGGGCCGTCGGCGTCGGCGGCGGCGGCCGCGGCGGCGGCGGCGGGGGGAGGCGCGTCGGCGTCCGCGTCCGCGGCTGCGGCGGCGGCGGCGGGCTCGGGCTCGGCGGCGGGCGCCGCGGCAGCTGCCGCGCCGGGGGCCTCGCTGCCACCGCCGCCGCCGCCGCCGCCGCGCCGGCCCAGAGCGGCGGCGCCAGCAACGACGCCGGCGACAGCGGCGTCGCCCAGCAGGAGGTGCTGCGCCACATCGCCACCGCCGCCGCCGCTTGACGCTGCGTCAAACGGCGCCGCGAGCGCCAGCCCCACCGAGCTGCTGCAGCCCGCGACGCGCTGGACCTGGGATCCCAGAATGCCGCTGAACACGCAGGCTCCGACAAGGAAGCACGCCAGCATCGCGGCGCGCCTTGCTGGGAGCTTTCCCATCACCATCGTCCCGGCATGCCAACGCCGCTCCCTCCCTCGTCCGCTCGAGGGGCGGGATCAAAGCTGTCTTCCTAGTCGCGAACAATGCCGCCCTACCAGCTTTGCCTGTGATCGTCGCCGGGCGCGGGGGCCGCTTTCCACCCCCGCGCACAGCTGCCCAAGGGCGGCGGCGCGCGCACGGCACTTGCTGTAAGTGGCCCAGCCACGAGCGCACGGCGCCCTCAATCGCAACGCCCTGCGTGAAACGTCAAAATTTACATGCATACACACTCACGCTCCAGGCCCGCGCCCGCTTTTTCAGCGAGCCAAAAACCTGCCGCTCGACGCAAAAGAATGCGCACCCGCATGCCGCCGACCGCGCAAGTCGCGGCACACGGCACGCGCGCGCCGCCCAGCGCCGCCTCACGCGTCCGGGTCCGGGACCGACTTGAGCGCCAGCACCAGCAGCACGCCCGCCAGCGCGCCGCCGAGGTGCGCGATGTGCCCCACCGCCAGGCCGCCGATGCTCAGCCCGCCAGACGCCTGCGCCGCGGCCTCCCCCACGACCTGCCGCACCACGAACCAGCCGAGGATCAGGCCCTCTAGCAGCCTCCTCGGGTCCCAGCTGATGCGGGCCAGGACGGAGACCATGAAGAGCCCAAAGATGGCACCCGAGGCGCCGAGTGAGACAGAAACCGCGCCATGCACGATGGCGGGCTGCGTGAAGACGGACACGGCCGCGGCGCCTGCGTGTGTAGTGTGTAGTGTGTGTGTGGTGAGTGTATTGTGTGTTTTTGTTGCTTGTGTGTGGGGGGGTGGGGGGGTGGGTGGGAGCTGTGACGTGCTCGTCGTTGACGGAGGGGCGTGGCAACGGCGGCGACGGCGGCTGCGACAGCGGCTGCGACGAGCGCGGCTGCGACGAGTGGACGAGGCATGCAAATCAGCAGCCGCTTGGGCCACGCTGCGCCGCCGGCCGTGCTCTCAAAGCGCAGCGCCGCCGCCGCCGCCGCCGCCGCCGCCGCCGCCGCCGCCGCCGAAAGCGCCCCTCTCCCCCGCCCCCCTCGGAAAGGCGCCTCACCCAGCGCGCACGCGAGGTATGTGAACACCAACCCAAAGGCGCCCTCCGTCTCCTCAACCAGCTTGCCGAAGACGCAGAGGTTGAACAGGTTGCCGCTGAGGTGGCCAAAGTTTGCGTGGCAAAAGGCGTGGGTCACCCACTGCCACCACTGCGGGTGCGCATGGTTGAGGTAGAGCGAACCCAGCGGCAGCCTCAGGACGTGGTCTGCGACAAAGAGGCCGATGTTGATGAGAAGCAGCAGGAACACGCCGTTGCCCGGCGGCGCCGCGATGGGCTGCGCGCCGGCGGCGGCGGGGCGCTTCTGCGGCGCGGCCGCGGCGCGGCGCGCGGGCTGCTGCGCCGCGGGCTGGGGCTGCGGCGTGGCGGCGCCGCCGCCGTACTTGGCCAGCAGCGCGTCCACGTCGATGTCCGGCGTGTCGCGCGGGCCGCTGCCGCTGGCCGCGAGCACGCGGACCCCGCCGGAGGGCGCCGCGACGCCAGCGCTGCGGCGCGGCCGGGGCGGCGCCAGCGGTGCGGCCGCGCGCAGCGCGCGCGGGGCCAGCCTGAGCTGCCGCTGGCTGGTCAAGCGGTGGTGGTGCATCGCCGTGCTGCGCACGACGGCCTGCATGGCGCCCTGCATGGACGCCTCTGGACGTGTCGGTGGCTTTTTTCGATCTGGCGGGTTTGCAGCTGGTTTTCAGCTGGCACTTTGATCGCTCCAATTGCAATTGCGCCCCCTGTTCGATCGACCTGTGGCTTGAGAGCCCTCTCCGGCCAAAAACCCCCAAAAACCCAGTGTGCCAGGACGACCGCGCAGTGGCAGCGAGGGCGCTCCGAGATGCGCGGGAATCGGCGGTGTATCAGCAGCTGCGCTGGCAGCGGTAGGCGCTGCACCGCCGCTGCGGGCGCGCCGCCGCTGCGCGCCGCCGCCGCCGCCGCCGCCGCTGCACGGCGCCGGCCCTGGCCCCCGCAGCGCACGCGGGCGGCGCGCGAAGACGCCAGCACCAGCAGCAGCACCAGCAGCAGCAGCGGCAGCAGCAGCGGCGGCGTGGCGCGGCGGCCGATAGAAGTCAGCCGCGAGCTCGCCGCCGCGCGCGCAGCAGAGTCCCGCCTCGGCCCCGAAAAGGCCCTTTTCTCCGACCCCTGGGCAGAGCTGCTGTCCGAAGGCGCGGAGGCGCGCGGCGACGAGGTGGGGGTCCGCCGGACGCGCGCGCGCACCGCTGCCGTCTGCCTGCGCCTGCCTCGTGCCGTTGTGAGCGCAGCGCGCGCCGCGGTTGGCCAGCCCTGGCGCGCATGCCGCGTTTCCGGCACGCAAACCATGAACGCACCGGCGGCACGCCCACCTCCCAAAACGCACCTTGCCGGCAGGCGGCGCTGGATGTGCTGGCCACCCGCTACATTGACGAGTGCCTCATGAACGCGGTTGACCAGGTCAGCGTCAACTCCATCAGCGACGGTGGGCGGCCTGGGGGGGTTGGCGCGTTGGCGTTTAGGCAATGTTTGGGGGCTCGAGCTTTCAGGGGGGCGCTGTGGGGGCCGCCCGCTGTTTTAGAGCGGCCCTGCCCCCCGCCGCCGCAGCGCGCATCCCCTGCGGCCCCGCCCCCGCAGCGCGCATCCCCTGCGGCCCCGCCGTGCGCCGTCAAAGCGCCCTGCGGCCGGCCGTTGCGGCGCGCGAGCGGGGCGCGGCCTCGAAGCCCTCCCCTCCGCCTCGAAACCGCGCCCGCCCCGCAGGCGAGTACCGGCAGGTCGTGCTGCTGGGCGACGGCTTCGACGCCCGCCCCTTCCGCCTGCCCTGGCCGCCGGGCACCGTGCTGTTCCTGGTGGCGCCCCCAGAGGCGCACGAACGCGCCGAGGCGCTGCTCACGGCGGCCGGCGGCGGCGCACCGCGCGTGGAGCGGGGGCGGCTGCTGCGGCGTGTCAGCTTAAACCTCGGCGCGACCGTGGCGGCGGACGGCGCGCCCCTGTCGCAGCAGCAGCAGCAGCCGCAGCCGCAGCCGCTTTCGCCAGACGACGGCGGCGCCGAGCCGCCGCCGGCCGCGACGGCGCTGCTGTCGCAGCTGGAGCGCGCCGGCTTCCGGCAGGACCGGCTGAGCGTCTGGGCGCTGCAGGGCCTGCGCGGCCTGGGGCTGCCGCGCGCCGGGGTCGCGGCGCTGCTGGCCGAGGTCGCAAACGCCGCCGCCTTCCACTCGCTCGTGGTCGGGGAGCTGCCGCTGGCGGGGGCGGCGTCCGAGGCGGAGAACGCGCTGGCCGAGGCGGGGCTGCTGGGCGCGGTGCACGCCCACGACGGCGCCGACGTCGGCGGCGGCTGGGGCCGGCCGGCCGTAGGCGGCGGCGGCGGCGGAGAGGGGCGCGGCCGGTGGCTGTTTGCGGCGCAGCAGATGCGGCTGAGCCTGGGGCAGATGGACATTTACGAGGCGCATGCCGAGGCGGCAGAGGCGGCGGACGAGGACTTTCTGGGCAACTTTTCGTAGCCGCTGTAATCGGCGCTGCCTGAAGCAGGGAGCGGGCGGATGAGTTTGACGGAGAGCTGATCAGGGCGATTCCTCCCTGGGGCTGCGAATGGCGACCAGCCCCCCAGCAACCAGCTCCAGCCTTTGTCACGCTACGGTAACCTGAGGGCAGGGATCTGCGCACAGCCCCCGGCGGGCTGGCGCGGCAGGCTCGGGCACGCCGCGCAATACGGCTCCATATTGTCCTGAAAGTTACAGTTGAAGGCACTCCCACCGGCTCCGTCGTTCGAGAGGCCGTGTAATGCGAGGGCGGGCTTGACGGGTGCCTCGGGGTGTGCAGTGACTGCTCCGCAACGCGCTCTACTCCCGCCAATCGGCGCTAAACGTTGCGTTAGACCACCAGCTTTCCGAAGAGTCAGCCCGCGCGCCGCGTCCAGGCGCACGCCAGCGCCATGCCGGCCTCGGCGCCCCGCGCAGGGCTGTTCTGGGCCGCCCTGCTGCTTGTCCTGAGCGGTGAGCACATAAGAAAGCTTGAAACGCGGTCCCCTGCCCGCTGCACGCGCGCCGAGGCCCGCCACTGCCGGGCGCCTCGGGGGCTGCCGGACTCAATCCCGCTCCCTCCTCGCTGCCTCGTTTGGCCAGGCGCCGCGCACGCACAGGGACAGCAGAGCTCGGGCCTGCCCGACGCAACCTCAATCTCGAGCTTCCTTGTGAACTCTCTGCTGGGCCCGAACAACCCCCTCGCGGCGGTCATCGCCGAGCAGCCCGCGCCGGCGCCGCAGCCCGCGCCCCCACCGGCGCCTGAGCCCGCGCCGGCGCCTGAGCCCGCGCCGCAGCCAGCGCCGCAGCCGGCGCTGCAGCCCGCACCAGCGCCTGAGCCCGCAACGGCGCCGGCCCCGGCCCCGGCGCCTGAGCCCGCGCCGCAGCCGGCGCCCGAGCCCGCGCCCCAGCCGGCACCGGCGCCTGCGCCCGCGCCGGCGCCTGAGCCTGCGCCCCCGGCGCAGCCGGCCCCGCCGTCCACGTGGCAGCCGGCCCCCGCGCCCGAGCCTGCACCGGCGCCACAGCCCGCACCCGAGCCGGCCCCCGTGCCCCAGCCGGCGCCGGCGCCTCAGCCGGCGCCCGAGCCAGTGCCGGCACCGCAGCCCGCACCCGAGCCAGTGCCCGCACCACAGCCGGCGCCGGAGCCTGCTCCCGCGCCCGCCCCGGCGCCCGAGCCGGCGCCCACCCTGGCGCCTGCGCCCGCCCCGGCGCTCGAGCCGGCACCTGCGCCCGCGCCCGCCCCGGCGCCCGCCCCCGCGCCCGCCCCCGCCCCGGCGCCCGCCCCCGCCCCCGTGCCTGCCCCCGCACCCGTGCCTGCGCCCGCGCCCGCCCCGGCGCCCGCGCCTGCCCCCGTGCCTGCGCCCGTGCCCGTCCCCGCGCCGCAGCAGCCGGCCAAGCCCTCATCGAGCATCTCCCTGCCCGGCGCCGCCGCCGCAAAGCCCGCCGTCTACGACGGTGCGCGGCCGCCCGTCCAGTTCCCGCTGCCGCCGCTGGCGGCGCCCGTCGAGCTTCCGGCGGCGGGGCCGGGGCTCACATTTGTCACGGTGGACGGCAGCGACGGCGCGCCCGGCTCGGCGATGCCCGTTCTGCGGGTCGCGGACAGCGGCGCGGGCGCGGCGCGGTGCGGCGGCGCGCTGCTGCTGGCGGCGCTTGCGGCCGCCATGCTTTGAGCAGCCGCCGCGCGCGCCGTCCGCGGGGTCGTGTGGCCGGAGCGGGGGGCGCCAGACGGCTTTTCTGGCCAAGCTGGCTGCCCCTTGGCACACCGGTACCAACCCGCACCAATGCCACCCGAGGCAAAACTGCAGCATGATGAGACGCTCCTTCACCCTTTTATACGGCACCGTACCCGCGTTTAGCCACTTCAAAAGCTAGCCACATACAACACCGCATCTGCCCTGCACCACAGCAGCGCCAACTGCGTCTGAGGAAAGCGGAGTTCGATGCGTTTCGACCCGTGCACGGCTGTTACCGCCATGCACCGCACCCCCCCCCTGCCATATGCCCGAGAGCCCCCGCACGCGCGAGCCGCGTGGGAGGGGCGCCGCCCGCCCTATTGAAGCACACGCCACGTGTGTGCTGTGCCTTCCGTCCCTTTTCTCCACCCCAGAGCACTACCTTGTCCCACGCGGCTCGCGCCGCGCCTGGGCTCTGTGACGGCCCGCGGCCCCCTAGCCAACACCACACACTTTGCCTTGCGCTCCCCCAACACCAAAAGGTCGCTGCTTCCTTGCCCCGCCCCTCTTGTTGACTTGACAGCACCCACCCATTTCGCGCGCGGCCGCCGCCCCCGTGGGGGGCGGCCGCGAGAGCCTGTGAACTTTCACCACCCTTCAGCGCTGTCACCCCCGAGCGTGTTGCCGCGCCAGCATATCTCTGTCCGCCCATGCGCGTCGATACGGTACTGTACATCCCGCGTCATCCCGTGCGTGTAAATGCTTTCAGCGAGCCCCCGTCGATCCAACCGCTGGTCGCAGCCCAGCAAGCAGTGACCCGGTCAAAGTGCGCCGCGCCGTCCGAGCCGGTCAAAGTGCACCGCGCCGTGCCGCGCCCAGCACGCCGATATATTGGCCACCAAGCGTCCCGAATTGCGCCTCCGATGCAGCTGCCGCGCCCCGCTGGCATCCGTGAGGGTCGGCCCGGCCTGCGCGCGGCCCTGCCCCCCGCAATCGGCAGGGTGCGCGGCCGCCCGGTGAGGGCAGAGGGCCCAGATGAAGCCAACGGGCAGCGGTATATGTCGCAGGGAAGCATAGAGGGGACGGTTGAGGTCCTGAAGGGCGTGGTCGTGCCCTCTGGCATCGAGCGGAGCAGCAGCCGGACGAAGGAAAAGACCTTCACGGTGGGAGTGCGGCGGCGGGAGGGCTGCCGTGCCACGCCGGGCTGCGGCGTGCCGTTCCGCTGCGCGCTCGCTGCTGCTGCGCGCGCGCGCGCTCGGGCGGGCCGGGTCTGGCGGACGCGCGCGGCCCCCAATTGCGGCCCGCCAATGGCGTATGCTGCTCCCGACGCAGGATGCCAACTTTCCGGTGGATGCGGAGGGGCGGTCGCTGCACCTGGGGACAAAGGCGCGCACGCGCGCGCGCGCGCGCCCTGGGGGGGAGGTCACATGCGCCCCCGCGGGTGCCGTGCAGCACGCGGGCACGCGCCCCGCATCAGTCCCGCAACAGCGTCCAGGGCCGACACGGCACAGGGCAGCGGCGGCCATGCGGCGCGTGCAGCCGCGGCGCGCACCTGCTCGCCCGCAGACCCGCCCCGCCCCAAAACGCCCCCCCCTTTGCAGCGCGGCGAGGTGGCCAACCGCATCCTATCCGTCGGCTCCATGGACCGCGCCCTCATGATAGCAGACCTGCTGGAGCCGCCGCGGCCGGGCGCGAGCCTCTTCCAGCACCTCTCGGGGCGGGGGTTCCTCACCATCACAGGTGGGCGGGCCCGCCCCGCCCCGCCGCCCGCCCCGCCCCGCCGCCCGCCCCGCCGCCCGGCGGCCGCCTGCCCGCCGCCCACAGCCGAGGGTTTCTCGCCCCGCGGCCGCATTCCGGCGGGGTCGTCGGCGCTGCGGCCGCCCGCGGGCGGGCCATCATGCCGGCGCCCGCCGCGCGGCCGCGCACCGCCGCCGCCGCCGCCGCCGCCGCCCGGCCTGCACGCGATCCGACCCTCCCCCCCCCCCCCCCCCCCCCCCCAACCCAACCGCAGGTGAGCCACGACCTGCGGCTGCTGCGCCGCACCCTGCGGCTCCTCAAGTCGCGCTACGACGAAGTGATCTTCGCCCCCGGCAACCACGAGGCCTGGGTCGCGAAGGGCGGCCCCGACGCAAACGGCGGCGCGCGCGACTCGGCCGCAAAGCTGGCCGCGGTGCTCGCGCTGTGCGAGGGGCTGGGCGTGCGCACCGCGCCGCTGCGGCTGGGGCGGCTGTGGTTGGTGCCGGTGCTCGCTTGGCACCACAAGAGCTGGGATAAGGAGCCCGACATTCCGGGTGTTCCGGGGGCGTCGGCGCTCACCATATCGGTGGGTGGGGGAGTGTTTGGGGTTTGTGGGCAGTGGTGGGCGCGTGCGCAGCAGCGTGGTGGGGGTGTGGGGGGCGCACGGCGCAGGGGACCGCCGGAAGCTTTGCGCCGCGCTCGGCGTGGCCCGTGGCGCACTGCGCTGCAGGCCTCGGCCGCTGTAACCGCCCCAAAACGGCACCAAAACAGCCGCGGAACGACGCCCCCTCCCATCCCCCCCTCCCACCCCACCCCACCCCACCCCCAGGACTACTCTGCCTGCGTGTGGCCGGCCGAAGTGCCCGGCGGCGGCGAAAACGGCTCCCTTGCGCTGGCGCAATGGTGGGACGGGCTGAACGAAGAGGGGGGCGCGGCGCGCGCGGCGGCGTGGCGGGAGCTGTGGGCGGCGGTCGGCGCCCCTGGCGGCGGCGGCGGCGGCGGCGGCGGCGGCGGCGGCGGCAGCAGCGGTGGCGGAGGGAGGAGCGGCACCCGCGACGTGGATGTGATAAGCCTGTCACATTTCCTGCCACTCCAGGTGTGCGCTTGGTGTGCATGCACGCCCATCGAAACGCAGCCAGCACAGCGCGCGGCGTTGAGCTCAGCCACCCGATAGGCAGCCCTCTCATTTCGGCCCCGCACGAGCCGCCCGCACAGCAGCTCGCCCAACCGCCGCAACCTAACCGCCAAACCCCAACCGCCAAAACCCAACCGCCAAAACCCCAGGAGCTGCTCCCAGAGAAGCGCTTCCTGACCTTCCCCCCTTTGGCCAAGGCGGCCGGGTCCGACCCCCTTGCGGCGCGCCTCGCGCGCCTGCGGCCGCGCTGCCACCTCTTTGCGCACTCCCATTTTGCCTGGGATGCAGAGTTGGGGGGCACTCGGTACGTGCAGGCCCCGCTGTGCTACCCGTCGGAGCGCTCCCGCCGCGGGCGCAGCATTCGCGCCGGCGCGGCCGCGGCGGCGTGGCGGCGGTGGCAGGAGGGCGGCCGCGCGGGGCCGGCGCCGGCGCCGCCGCGGGCGGGGGATGAGGAGGGGGCGGCCGTTGAGCTGCCGGCGCTGCTGTATGTGGCGCGTTTCAGAGGGGAGGGCGGCGGTGGCATCAGCGGCGGCGGCGGCATCAGCAGCGGCGGCGGCATCAGCGGCGGCGGCGGCGATTGGCGTGGCGAGTGGGAGGCCGAGTGGGCGCCGCGCTTGCAGGGGCTGTGGTCGGAGCACTACCGCCAGACCAAAAGGGAGCCCTGGATTACAGAACTCGCGCCCTGGGTGGCGCCGCGGTTTGAGCGGCGCCGCGCGCGCCTAGCCGTGGCCGGCGCCGGCGCCGGGCGCGGCGGCGGCGGCGGCGGCGGCGGCGGCCGGGACGGCAGCAGCAGTCCTGCAGGCGGGGGCAGCGACACAGAGGCGGATTGATCCGTCGGCGCCCGCCATTGCGTGTAAATGCTTGGCGCTCCTACCTTGATGCGGAGGGCCTGGTCAAACTTGCAGCGCACTGATCGCCCACTGCACCCCGCGCCTCCTGCTGCCGCTGCTGCGGCCACCGCCGCCGCCATGCCGCTGTCCTCCAGGGCGGGAGGAGACTTGCGGGACGCAATAGTGGAGGAGCAGAGGCGCAAGGTCGGAGGGGTGGGCCGCGGGGCGTCTAAAATCGCGATTTTCCCGCGCCCCGCCTCTCCCCGCCGATTGCACCCTCCCCGCGCTCCGTTCAGGCCGTGGACGACGCAAAGAAGCGTGCCGTGGCGCAGCACGTCGACTATGACACCTTCAGAAACATGGCGCGTGCGGGCAGGGCGCGTTGCGGGGAGGCAGTCCGCGAGCGCTGCAGTCGGCACGCCGCGTGCTGCGCTGCTCAGGCCCCTGCCCATGCCATGCAGCCACAGGGCCTTGCATCAGCATGCCTTGCCCACAACACCAGCAGGTCCTGACCGCCCACCTGAAGCCCATACAGGCGCCCGCCGCCCCACGGCAAGGTGCGCACGGCGGCGCTCGCATGGCGGACTGCATGCAGCTGAGCTCGTCCACACCCGCTGGGCCTGCCGCTGTTTCGACGCTCGAAACACCCCTTGCCTGCCGCAGGCCCCATGCTGCCCGCATGGCGGCTGGATGCTGAGGGCCGGCAGCTGCCCGATGGGGGGGCCTCGAAGGAGCGGCAGCCGCCCGACGCCGCAGCGGTTCCGCAGCCGCCGCCGCAGGGCCGCCGCGCGGCGGCGCCGCCCGACACGGCAGCCGAGTTTGAGCGCGAGTGGCGGCGTAGGGGCAGCCCGCAGGAGCGCTGGGAGTACCTAATGCTGACCACGCCGGAGCGGCTGCCGCAGCTGTTCCGCGTCGAGATGGGCGGCCGCCTGCTGGGGGAGGTGGTGGAGGCGCTCGAGAGCCGCTGGCGCGAGGGAGCCGCTGCCGCAGGGAAGGGTGCGCGGGGGGGCTGGCCACACGCTCGCGCTGCTGCGCAGGTGCGCCCGCGTAAGGATTCTGCAAGGGCTCATAAACACCCCCTTTCCGCCCTGCCGCCGCCGCTTTTCCTGCCAGGCTCCAACGCCGAGCCTGCCCGCTGCGAGGCTGCGGACGTCGCCCTCCGCACACTGCAGGCGCTCACGGGTGGGCCGCGCCGCGCCGCCACGGCAACGGGCCGCGTCTGCTGAACTCTGCAGGCTTCAAAGCCAGCCTCGCCCCGCCCCCCGCCCCCCCATGCTCTCGGCGCAGAGTGTGGCCGCTTCGGCCTGGCGTCACGGCTGCTGAGCCGGGGGCACAAGGCGGCGGCTGTGGCGCTGCTCGCCAGCCTGGACGCGCATGCTGCGCTGGCAGAGGCACCCTGCAGCGCGCGCAGCGGCGGCGGCGGCGGCGGCGCAGCGGCTGAGCTGAAGCTGCTGCGGGAGGCATTCGGTGCGTGACGCGTGCTTACATTTGCACAAACCGTGGTGGCAAATCGGCCAAGGTGAACGTGAGGCAGCAAACAGCGAGCGACTGCAGCGGCAGCAGCAGCCTCGAAACACGCCCCCGGAGGGGCCTTGGTAAAAGAGTTAGATGCTCATGCCACGCCACCGCGGCGCGCGCACGCACACAAGCCAAACTTTCTGGCGGTACTCGGGCAAGCGTGTGGATTGGGCTGGGAGTGGTAGCGGTGGGGTGGGCGAGACTGGCGCGGGACGGGAGCGACGCGACGCAAAACACACACAGGGGGGCAAGCAAGCATCGGCTGGCACAGGAAGGTGGGCGGGGGGTGGACGTGCTGACCTGGCGCATGCAGTGCAGTGGGAAGAGACGAGGGCACCGACACAGCTTCGACGAATAAAGTTGAAAACCGAGAGCAGGGGGTGGGCGGGCGAATGTCTTGTGTTTGAAAAGGGGAGGGAGTGGAGAAAAACATGTCCGCTCGTTGAAACAGGGGGTGATAACCCAAACAACGCATTTGTTGGCCATGATGGGCCACACAGGTGCGACGGTGCGCAAGTGCGCGGCGGCCGTCCCGCCGCAGGTGAAGGCATCCGGTGGTACTAAGGGGGAGGAGGAGTGGCGGCTGCACATCGACTCGCTGTGAGATTGGTGCGTGTTTTCACTGACGCCGGGTGGGGTGGGAGCCCTGCCAGGGCTTGTGAGAAAAAGCGTGGCGCTCGCGGCCTCGCGGGCGCAGGCGCAACTGTTGTGTGGGTCGGCCGGCGGCGCGACTGCAGCCGCGGGGGGCTTTTCATGGTGAGCTCCCGCGGCGGCAATTGTGGAGGGGACTCCTTGGCGCGCTGCAAGCAGAGCAGGAGGAAGGGGGCTTATGAACGGCGGCGTGCGACACGGCGTGGCTCTCAAGGATTCTAGTCGGGGAACGGAGTGAACTCTCAGTCAGCGACGTGGCGGTGCTTAACTGCGGCCACTTTTTAGGTTGCGCGCTAACGGCGCGCTCGGGGGACGCTCTCAAAATCGATCGGTGCGGGGGGCACGCATCGTGCGGCTCGGAACTGGGTGCAAAGAATCCATCCGGCTGGCGCACGGAACAGGGGTGCCAGGTCATCCGTGCCGCATGCGCTGAAGCACGCGCAGCGCACGCTTACGAAGGGCCCAGGGAGAGGCCCGCGAGGCCCAGCTCTGGCGGCACAGCCGGCACCAGCGCAGGCGCGGCCGCGTCGCCGGGCGCGGCGACGGCGGGTGCCGCCCCCGCGTGCCCCGACTGCAGCCGCACCTCGAGCGCGACGCCATTGAGCTGGCCGCCCTCCTTCACAACGATCGCTGCGGTGGCGTACACCGCGAGCCGCAGCCCGCGCCGCGCGGCCAGGTAGTGCGCCGCGTGGGCGGTGGCCATCACCGCGTTGGCGACGGCGGTCTCGCCGAGCGCGAGCAGCACGCCCGAGGCGCCCCCGCCCTCGGCGAGGCGCGCGCTGAGCGCCGCGCCGACGCGGGCGTGGCGCGAGTGGGTGCTGACCTTGATCTCAAAAGCCGCCGGCCGCCGCTGCGGAGGCGGCGCCGGCTGGATCGGCGCGGCAAAGGCCGCCGACGGGCCCGCCGCGGCGGCCGCCGCGCCGGGCGGCACCGCGACGGGCAGCACGTGCAGCGCGAGCAGCGCGCGGCTGTGGTCCTCGTCGCGGAAGGCGGGCTCAAACTCGATCAGGATGCCCTCGGCGTGCACAAAACGGCCCGCCGTCGTGAGGCACTTGACGGCGGCGTGGATGCTGCTATTGCCGGCGACGAGCAGCGTCGGCCACTCGCGGGAGCGCATCGAGTGGGCTATCTTGCCCGCGACTGCGCAGGCGGCGGCGGCGTGGGGGTGCGGGGCGCGCCGTGTTGGTGTCTGGGAGGTGGGGCTGCTGCCGAGGCGCAGCGCAGGCGCTCATGCGGCGAGGCATGGGCGCGCCAGAGCAAGGGCAAGTCGAGAGCCACGGCCTGCAAGCAAGCGGCAAGGCTGTCCCCACCTGCGGGTATCTTGCTGCTGTGAGATATCTTCACAGCGTTGGGGTAGACGGGGTCGTCAGAGGGCAGCCGCTCGGCGGGGGGAACCGCGACGGCGCCCGCGCCGAGCTGCGACGCGCCGCCCGCGGCCATGGTCTGAAACGCGGCGGGCGCCCCAGCGAGGCCGCCAGGGTTGGCGGCGGGCTGGCCGCCGACGTAGGGTTCGTGCTCACGCGCATCGGGGTGGAGAGGGGGCCCAACATTTCGGAGAGGCAGGGAGTGGTGTGGAAGCCCCTGCGGAGCGGAGCGGAGGGGGGGCAAGGCAGGGCGCGGAGTCAGGTGCGTCCCCTGCTGCGCGGTGCGGCCGCGCTGTTGCGGCCGCGCCATGCGCCATGCGCCATGCAGCAGCGCGGCTGCGGCCGCGCCATGCGGCCGCTGCCGCCTCTCCCCCCCCCCGCCGCGCGCATGCCACGCACCGAAGGACCTGGGCGCATGCACGGGCGTGGCTTGTGTGTGTGCCGCAGCACGATCCCGCTGCCCAAGGGGCGCTGCCGCTGCTGCGGGCCGGGTGCTGCGCACTCGGCGGCGGCGCGCGCTGCTGTGGTGCTGCGCTACGCCGTCACAGCTGGCGCCGCCTCTGCCGCGCCTGTCGCTTCGAGAGCGACGCGCGGAGCGTCCGGGGAGGGGCGGGGGCGGGGCGGGGCGGGGCCTGCGCGCTCGAGCCCGGCCGGTGGTGGGGCTGAGGGGGGGTGGGGCGCTGCCTCCGCCCAGGAGAGGGCCCTCCGGCGGGCTTGGAACGACGTACGGGGCTGATCAATGGATCAGCCGCGGCCGGGGGCCGCCCCGGCTCCTCTAACGGCGCTGAAGGATGTGCTAAGTGTAGATCGCGCGGTTTTTGGGACTCCGACTCGGCCAGAGGGGGAAACGTTTGCCAACGGACCGAAGAACAAGCGGGCCGGCCCGGGCCTTATCGGCGGCCGGCGCGGGTGGGGTTCGAAGCGGCGGCCCCGGCCAGCCAGCTCCCCGCCCCCCAAAAGCACGGCCCGACCTGTTGCTTTACGCGCTTCAGTTACTTCGCACGCGAATCCACGCCCGGACTGGCTGGAGGGTCGCCGGTCAACCCAGTCTGCGCAGGGCTGCGGCCCGCCCGCGGGTCGGCACAGCCCGGGCGAAGACGTGGCTCCCCGGCGAGGCCCGCAGTAACCATGGCCAGCGCGCGCGCCGCGAGAGGGGCGCCGCACGCGCGCTGCGGCGGCGGCAGAGGCGCCTGGGAGGTGCGACGGGGCCGCCCGCCGGGCTCGCAGAGGCGCTCGAGCCGGCTGACCGCAGAGCCCTTCGTGATGCCGCGACTCCCGCCCACGCCCGGGCCTTACCGTACCGCCGCAGGCTGACCTGGCGTCGTTGCCGCCAGCCGAGGCGGCCGCCGCGCTGGCACGGCTGAAGCAAGCGGCGCACGAGGTCTCGTCGGTGCGGCTGCTCGGGGGCGGCGGCGGCGGCGACGGCGGCCCCAACAGCAGCAGCGGCGGCCGCCCCGCCCACGACCGCGGCGCAGGCCCCCCGCGGCGCGCCGGCCGCTCGCGCCGCGGCGCCGAGCCGCCCGCCGCAAAGGCGGCGGCGCCGCCGCCGCCGCCGGCCGAGCTCTGCGCGAGGGCCGCGGAAGCGCTGGAGGCCGTGCTGTCTGCGGGGTCCGTCGAGGCGCTGCACCTGGGGCTGGCGCTGCCGCGCGCCTGCCTGGCGCGCGTCGCGGCGGCGCTGGCGGCCAACCGCTCGCTGCTCGAGCTCTCCGTCACCGGGGCCTGCGGCGGCGACGCGGCCGTCCTGGTGAGGACTGAGGGTGCATGCGCTCGGCAGACCAGCGTGCCAAAGGGGGGGCATGGGCCTCCTTGATTACTCGTGACAGCTTATCTGGTGGCTTTTGCATCGCCTGCATGACCGCCGGCCCCAATCCTTCCCAGGCGCTGCACGAGGCCATCTCGAGCCACCCGCGCCTGCGCTGTTTGGACGCCGCCTGCTGCGGCCTCACGGACGTGGGCGCCGACGCCCTCGCGCGGACGCTGGCGGCGCGCGCCGGCCGCCGCGCCGAGCTGGCCTGGCGCCAGGGCCTGCGCGGCGGGGGCGGCGGAGGCGGGGCCGGCGGCGTGGGCAGCGGAGGAGACGGTGCAGCGGAGGGTGGCGTGCCGCGGCCCCCAAGCGACCGCCCCCACTGCCTCAGGGTGCTGCGGCTGTCGGGCAACGGGATCACAGATGCGGGGGCGGCGCGGCTCGCCGCCGCGCTTCGGGATGATTGGGGCATCGGCGGCGGCGGTGGCAGAGGCGGAGGCGGCGGCGGCGGCGGCGGCGGGCGCGGCGGCCTGGAGGTTTTGGAGCTGCGCGGCTGCCGGCTGACGCAGCACGCCGCCGAGGCCTTCCGCGCCGCCCTCGCCGAGGCGCCCGCCGGCCCGGAGGGCCCGCCGGCCGTCGACCTGCGCGGCAACGGGCATGGCCGCTGCCGCGGCTGCGCGGCGTGCGGCACGGGGGCGGCGCGCGCGGGGGACGGCGTGCTGTGGGCCCCCTGCAGCGGCGCGGCGCCGGCCAAGCGGTGGCCGGCGGCTTCGCGGCGGCCGGCGGCGCCAGCAGAGGGGCCGGCGCTCGGGGCCGCAGCAGCGGCGGGCGAGCTGCCGCGGCGGGGGCGGCGCGGCGGCGACCAGGTGGGGCCTGCCTGGGGTGCGCCGGCGCCGGCGCCGCTGCCCCGGCAGCTGGACCCGGCGGCCGGCCGGCGCGCGGCGCGGCGCGACGCGCAGCGCGGGCCCGACCAGGCGGCGGCGGCGGCCGCGGCCGCAGCGGCGCGCAAGCCGCCCGCCCCGAGCCGGCCCAAGAGCGGCGGCCGCGGCGGAGGCCAGGTGGCGGGCGCCACCTCCCTCGAAGCGCTCGAAAAGGTGGGGCTTTTCGACTGCGTCAGCCAGCCAGCCAGCCGCGCTGCAGCGCTGCGCTTTGGCGCCGTCCCCTGCTTTTCTCGCCACGCTGGGTGGGCTGCCGCTGCTTCGCCAAGCCTCTGCCAACGGCGTTGCGCGCCCCCCGCCGGCCCCGCTGATACGCGCCCCGCAGGCCTTCCGCGCCGCGGCCTCCATTGTGGACGACTTGGAGGCGCGCCTGCTGCCGCTGCTGCCGGCCCCCGCCCCATCATAGCCCGTCTGCCGCGCCGCCAGCAGCCCCAGGCCTGCCCCGCTGCTTGCCTGTCTTTTTGCCAGTCCGCCCGCCCCGCCCGCCCGCCCGGCGCGGCCTGCGCTTTGGCGCCTGCAAGGGGCGCGTGTCCGGACTGCTGTTGCTCGGGAAATCGGGGGGAAACAATGGGCAAAAGGCATGCTCGGGCAGAACACGCGCAAAAACGGGATGCAGAGAGGCAAAGGAAGGGCGGCCGGCCCGGCGCCGAGCGCGCCTCTCGCCGCGGGCGCGGCTCGAGGCACTGGGGGGCACCGGGCGCGGCGCAAACGGCGCGGGGCCGCGCTCAGACACAAGAGAAACCAGGCGGGCACGCGCACGGGCAGAGGCAGCGAAACACGGGCACGGCAAAAGCGCCGCGGCGGAAGGAGGGGGGACGACGGGGGCGCGGCGGGGGACGGCGCCGCGCGCCGCGCGGGTAGGCAAGAGAAAGCCACAAAAAGGATGAATTGGCCGGCGGTCGAAGGGTCAAAATGCAGTTTTGGGGTCCTGTGCGTCGCTACGGGTCAGTCATCGGGCGCCTGCTCCTATCTGCGCCGCCCGCCCGCGCGGCGGGCCGGCGCGGGGCGGGCGCCGGCGTCGCAGCCGTCGGTCGTTTGTCAGCGGGCCGGGGGGGGGGGGGCGGGGGGCGCCGCGGGGGGGGGGGGGGGGGGGGAGGGCCGCCGCCGCCGCCGCCTTCACGATTTGCTGCGGTACTCGTGCCTGAGGGGGTGGGTGGGCGGGGGACGTGGGGGCGTGTTCTGAGCGAAGAGGGGTGGGGGGCCGCGGCCGCCTTTTGCACTGCGGAAGCCCGGCCAGGATATCAGCCCCAAAGCCACAACAACACAAGCAGAGTATCCCCAACCCCCCACCTGACGATGGTGAGGTTCTGCGTGAACTTGTCGCGGTTCTTCGCGTCGAGGTTGCGCCCCACGTCCACCATCAGCTTGTCGAGGCACGCGGACAGGTGGGACTGGCGCTCGCTGGGCTGGCCCATTATGATCTGGGGGCGGGTTGGGCGGTTTTGGGGCGGTTTTGGGGCGGTTTTTGGGCGGTTTTGGGCGGTGGTTCAAGCGGTTGCGGGGCCGTTGGGGGCGGCGGTTTGATCGGTTGGGGCGGTTTCAGGGTGTGGTTTGGGCTGAGCTGCGTTGGGGCCGCACAGCAGGCGAGCGGAACTGCAACCGCTCCCGCCCCCGCGCACGCACACCACACACGCACACCACACACGCACAGCACGAACAAAAACACAAACACAAAAACGGACCTGCCGCCGCAGGTCCGGGTACACCGCCTCGTTGATGAGTATGAGCGACAGCATCGGCCTGCTGAGGCTCCACTGGTTGCTGCACTCCTCGAACAGGATGATCTCAAACAGCGTCTTGAGGACCTCGGGCAGCAGGCCGGGCTGCTGGCGCAGGTGCGCCTCGATGGCCTTTTGGGGGGGTGTTTGTGTGTGTGTTTGTGTGTGGGGGTTGGGGGGGAGTGGTGGGGCTGCTGGCGCAGGTGTCGCCTCGATGGCGGGGGGTGGGGGGTGGTTGTGTGCAGAGTGTGTGCAGAGTGTGTGCAGCCGGTGCGCTTTGCTCACGGTTGTGGAAGACACGAGCAATGCGCACCGGCGCGCCTGGGCGCGCGCCCGCAGGGCCCTGCAGCAGCCCTTCCCTCCCTCCCCCCCGGTGGCCCCCCCCACCCCTGACCCCGCCGCCATGCGCCCCGGCTCTCCCCCCCCCAGCGCCCTCCCCCTCCCCCCTCTCCCGCCCCCACCCCCACCTCTGACCCCGCCGCGACCCGCCCCGACTCTGGCCCCGCCAACCCCCCAACTCCACCCCCACCCACCCGCCCTGCACCCCCTCCCCACCCCCACCTCTGACCCCGCCGCCACGCGCCCCGACTCTGGCCCCGCCACCACGTTTCTGAAGTAGAAGGCCGCCAGGTTGTCCACCGCGCTGGCGCACGCGCTGGACACGATCACGTCGACGGACTTGAGGCCCTGGGGGGGTTGGGAGTTTGGGTTTGGGTTTGGGGGGTTGTTGTGGGGGTTTTTAATGTCCTAGGGGCTGGGGGTTGGGGTATGGGGTTTGGGGGGATCACGTCGACGGACTTGAGGCCCTGGGGTGTGTGTGGGGTGTGTGGGGTTTTTTTTAAGGTCCTCGGGGTTGGGGGTTGAATTGGGGGTGGGCTGGGGGCTGCGTGAGGCCCTGCATCGCGCACATCCCCGCCGCAGCAGCCACAAACCCGGGACGTGCCCGCATCAGCCCCCAAATCCCCCACAACAAGCCCCCACAACAAGCCCCCCAAAACAAGCCACCCCAAAACAAACCTGGTCCAGGCTGGTGAGGATGTAGTTGAAGGTGGCGGCGTCTGTGCTGGCGATGGTGGAGGTGTGGCCGTGGCAGAGCACCTCCAGCAGCGCAAAGTAGGCCTTGGACAGCTTCCTGGGGGTTCGAAGGGGGGGGGTTGTTTTTGTGTTTGTGTGTGGCAGGTGGTTTTTGTTTGGGGGGAGTGTGTTTTGGGGGCGGGGTTGGGAAGAAAACGACGCGGCAAAGCATGAGGGCGCGGCCCACTTGAACCCCATTGCAAAATCAAGCAGGCAAACAGTGTTTCCAAGACCCACTTGAACCCCATTATGTCGGCCTGAGGGATTGACGTGACCATCCGCAGCGCAAAAGCAAGACAATGCGAAACAAAAGCGTGTTTCATCCATTCCTTCCCAAATCCACTTGAACCCCATTGCAAAATAAAGCAAGCCAGCGAAGCGTTCTCAAAACAGCTTTTCTTTTTAAACCCACTTGAACCCCATTATGTCGGCCTGAGGGATTGACGTGACCATCCGCAGCGCCGTGTCCAGCGCGTCGCGCAGCGCCGCGTCGCCGTAGAGCTCGAATACGCCAAAGTTTACGTAATTGCCGCTCATGGCGCGCGACAGGGCCTTTTTTGGTGGTTTTTTGGGGGGTTGGGGTGGGCCTTATAAGTTTAGGGGTCTGTTGGGGGGATGCTTTGTTGGGGGTGCTTTTGGCCCTTTGGAGGGCCGAACATCAACAGACGACAGTGCGCAAAAAATACTCCCAAACGCACCCAAAGCAAGCCGCCCCCCCACCTGCAGGCAGATCCAAATGCCCTTGTAGCGCAGCGGGTAGGCCTGGTTGCCCGTGAGCGGCGCCGCCGCCTGCTGCGCCAGCACGTAGGTGCCGTAGGTGACTATCACCTTGGACACCTTTTGTTTGGGGAGGGGGGGGGGGGTTGGGTGTTTGGGGGGTGGGAGGGGGGGGGGGATGCGGGGTGGGATGGTGGGGTGTTGGGAGTTGGGGGGGTTGTCCTTGTGTGTGCGGGCTTGCAGTGTTATGCCAGGGTTGGAAACCCGCCCGCAAGCCCGCAAACAAGCAGCAATCCCGCACCCGCAACAACACACACGCAACCCCCAACCAACCGCCCACCTCCCGGAACAGCAGGATCCCGTTTGGTGAGGAGCTGTCAAAAGTCAGCCGCTGGCTCTTGTTGAAGCAAAACTCCGCCACAAACTTGAGCAGCGGCGCGGTGACCTCGGGTGACCCCGCCCAGGCCTCGAGGCACTTTAGTATCACCGGCGCGTGCTGGGGGTAGAGCCAGTCGAAGAGGAGGCCGTAGGTGCGGCGGGTGGAGGTCGCGGCGGCGATGCCGCGGAGGTCGCGGAAGAGGCCCACCACCAGGGACGCGGGCACCTGCTGCTGAAGGGTCTGGGGGGGGTTGGGGTTTTGGGGGGGGGGGTGGTTTGCAAGGGGGAAGGGCGTTTTGCTGAAGGGTCTGGGGGAGGTGGGCAGGTGCGCGGGCGGTTTTTGAGGGTTGCGGGGCGTTTTTGGTGGCGCGCCGGCAGAGTAGGCGCGTGGGCAGCCAGCCAGCCCCGCCATCAAACCCGCTGCGCCGTTTGGCCAAAAGACCCCCAAACCCCGCGCGCGACGCCCCCAAAAGCGCTCGCCTGCGGGTTGGCCGCCGCCGCCGCCGCTATGCCGTTGAGCACCTGAGTCAGCGGTTCCACAAACGTCTTGAACCTGCTGGGGGGCGGATTTTGGGGGGGGGGTGAGGGGGCGAGTCAGCGGGGCGGTTTTAAGGGTGGTTTTTGGGGGCGAAACGGCCACCCGTTTAGTCGCGCGGCGCACGGCCGGGGAGGGAGGGGTGGGCCCGCGATCCCCCCAAACAAACCTGTGCGGCGCGTCCTGCCCCCCATCCCGCCCCCCCCCACCACACAGGTGGTGCGTCCTCCCCCCATCCCCCCATCCCCCCCACCCGAAAAAACATGTCTTTTGGGGGGGGTTTTTTGGGGGGGGGGGGGGTTGGGGGGTGTTTGTTGGGGAGGGGTGCTTGTTGAAAGAGGAGAGGGCTAGAAGGGGTGAATGTGGGGCAGTCATTCGAGGAGTTGGCCGTCGGGCTTGCCTCCAAACGAACCCTCTTCCCCCCTGACCCCGCCCCCCAATCCCCCCCTCCTCCCCCAAAGCCCTCCAAAAGCTCTCCCCCCCAACCTGGATGTGTGGTGCTGCAGCATCAGCCCCACCACCTCCAGCTTGAGCAGCAGCTTCCCGCTCATGTAGCCGCTGGCCAGGTCCTGGGGGGGGGTGGTTTGGGGTGGTTTGGGGTGGGTTGGGGTGGGTTGGGGTGGTTTGGGGTGGTTTGGGGTGGGTTGGGGTGGGTTGGGGTGGTATGAGGTGGGGGTGGTTTGGGGTGGGTTGGGGTGGGGTGAGGTGGGTTGGGACTTGGGAGGGTTGTATGGGGCGCGTTTTTGGGGTGCGCAGTGCCACAGCGGGCGGTTCGAGGCGGTTTCCTGCCCAACCCCAAAAGGCCCCAACCCCCCCCCCCCAAAAGCCCCCCCCCCAACCTGGAACAGCTGCAGGGTGAGGTGCACCAGCTGCTCGCTGCGCCCATAGGCGCGCAGGTTGGTGGCCAGCTTGGACAGCACGCGGCTCAGCACCGCGTGGTGGTCGCTCAGGCCGGTGCGCTCCCCGAGGCGGCTGTACACAAAGCTGCTGTGCATGACCTGGGGGTTGTGGTGGGTTTTTGGTTGAATTCTTGGCGTTTTCTGGTGAATTCTTGGCGTTTTGGGGGCATTTGTTGTGCGTGTTTTGGCAAGGCTTTGGTCTTGGGGAGGTGCCAGGGCGTTTTTTCGGCGCGCGCGTGCTCCCTCCGAGCCCCCATACACCAACCACACAAGCGCTCCATTCGTACCCCCAAACCCCAATAACCCCCCCCACCCACCTGTTCCCCTATGTAGACCTTGCGGAAGGACTGGAAAAAGTTCAGCACCGCAATGTCCAGCCGCTGCCGCGTCGACTCGCCGTAGCGGGTGGCGTGGCCGCCCGCGTCCATCACCTAATCGGGGGGGGGCGTTTTTTCGAAAACGGTTTGAAGTGCTTTTGAAAAGGCTGCTAATCATCTGCCGGTATTTTCGAGGTTTGAGGGCGTTCTTTGATTGAGTGGACTCGTTCGTAATTGGTCTGAAAGGCTGCTAAAGAACCAGACTCGACTTCTTTGAAGGGGCGGGCGCTCCTTCGACCGGGGCCGTAGCCCCGCCGCCCTCCCCCCCAAGCCAAACCTCGGCCCCCCAAAAGCCACCCCTCCCCCCGAGAAAACCCCGATCTCGACCTGCAGCAGCTTGAACACCCGAGAGGCCAGGTCCCCGTCAATGGCCTCCTGAGGGGTGGGGGGGTTGTGTTTGGTTTGGGGGGGTGTTGGTTGGGAGGGTGTCCGAGGGTTGTCCTGTGGGGGGTGTCAAGTCAACGCTGCCCACCACACCCCCACCCCACAAACCCCCATCAAACCCGGCCCCCACCTGGCTCTCCGCGCTGCTGCTGCTGAGCCGCCCCTTGAGCACGCTGCCCACTATGTAGACCATCCAGGCCAGCTGCCCCTCCAGCACCGCCAGCTGCTGCGCCTGCTGCGGGGTGAAGGAGCTCAC
>BDRX01000042.1:156398-320670 GCA_003203535.1 Raphidocelis subcapitata | reverse complement strand
GGGAACCCCGCGGGGCGTGCGGATCAGAAAGGCGGGGCGCGCTTTTGCAGTGGGCGTGAAGGAGCTCACCGCGGCGGCCTGGGGGAGGCGGGGGGTGGGGGGGGGACCCCACGAGGCGTGCGGGTTTGAACGGCGGGGCGCGCGGGCTTGAACAGCGTGCGTGCTTTTGGGGTGGGCGTGCTTTTCGAACAGTGCAGCGTGCTTGTGGAATGGTGTGGCGTGCATTTCGAACGGCGCGGCGTGCTCTTGGAACGGCGGGGGGTGCTTTTGGGCTGGCAGGGGAGGGGCCGGGAGCTCGCACACCTAATGAATGAGCTCTCGGCCGCGCCCCCGATTAGCACACACGCACGCGCGCACACGCACACGCACACGCACACCCACCCACCCACCCACCCACCCACACACGCACGCACGCACGCACGCAAGCGCGGAAAAACCCTAACGACAAACCCTAAGCCTGTGCTGTGACAAACCCCAAAACCGATGCTGTACCGCCCCCACCTCCTCGTACTGCGCCACCAGCGGGTCCATGAGGCTGCAGATGTACTGGCTGCTCTTCTCGTACTGGAACCTGGGGGGGGGCGGTTGGGGGGTGGGGTTTGGCGGTTGGCGGTTGGGGGTTGGGGTTGGCGGTTGGGGGGTGGGGGTTGCGGGCGGCAGCTTGGGTGTCAGTCGAGGGTTGCAATTGCGGTTGCGGTTGGGGTTGCGGTGCGCAACATGGCGCCCCCAACCGCCGCGCGTCCGGGCTCTCCCAGAACGGAGGGCATTGGGTTTGGGTTGCGTCTGTTTTGGTTTGCTGCCCCAACCACAATCGCAAACCCCGATGCACGCGCCTGCACAGGTATGGCAGGCTCTCCAGCTGGTCGCTGAGGTGCTCCCCCCCCCCACAGGCCCCAGCCGAAAAAAGCCCTGGACGCCCCGAAAAAAGCTTTTTGGGGGTCCGCTGCAAACAACAACAGCAGCAAAGGCGCGCCTGCACAGGTATGGCAGGCTCTCCAGCTGGTCGCTGAGGTGCTCCTCGCTGTCCAGCATTTCGTCGAGGGAGCCGCTGGACTGCAGGACAGACGCGACAGACGCGAGCCTGGGGGGGGGGGGGGTGGTGCTTGGCGCTTGGTGGTTGGTGCTGCAAGGCGTGTGTGTTTATGATGAGACAGCTTCAACAGCACGCCCCTCCCCCCCCCCCCGCCTGAACGATACGCACACAGCCTCAGACACCACACAGCTTGGTATGAGACAACATCAACCCCTTCACACACCCCTTTCCCCCACCCACCTGAATGATATGTATGCCTCTGTTATTTTGGGCACGTTGGCCTCCAGCTGCGAGGGTGAGTCACCCTTTAGGTAAGGCATGCTGGACACCAGCCGCGACCACAGGCCCAGCAGGTAGTAGCTGGGGGGTTTAGAGGGGGGTTTAGGGGGTTAGGGTTGGGGGTTTAAGAAGGGGGTTGAGGGGGGGAGGGTTAGGGGGTTTGGGGGTTTGGGGGGTTGAGGGCGCTGGGCCGGTGCTGGCGCGGGCCCGCAGGTCAGACGGGCGCCGATGGGCGCACGCGCCAGGGCCCCCAACACACAAACACACACAAACACCCCCGCCCCCCGTGCGCACATGCTCTGGTTGGCCCACTGCCAGGACTGCAGGCTGCTGATGGTCAGCGACGCCACCAGCTGGATCCACTCGCTGTAGTTGTCCACGGCAACCTGGGGGGAGGGGGGTTTCGGGCGGTTTTATCGGCGGTTTTGGACGGTCTTGGGCGGTTTCAGGGGCGGTTTCGGGCTGTTTCGGGCCGTTTTGGGTGGGCTGGGGTGGCAGAAAAACGAGCCCCAAACCGCCAACCCCCAAACCCCCAGCCCCCAAACAATAACAACCCCCCCCCCCAAACCCACCAGCTCCGACAGTTGGTAGTTCGTTTTGAGCCGCCCCAGCAGCCTGCAGAACTCGTGGTAGTTGGAGTGCTCCCCCAGCCCCGTCTTTGCCAGGAGGACGTCCCGCGTGCCGTTGACCAGGCGGTTGAGGAATTTGCTGCGCTCGGCCTCTGAGGAAAAGAGGGAGCGGCGCACGCTGGCGAGCTTGACCTGGGGTTGGGTTTTTTGTGTGGAGGTGGGGGGTTGGGGTGGGGGGTGGGGGGGGGTGGGGGGGTGTTCAGGGGGTGGGGGTTGGGGTGTTTTGGGGGGGCTGAGGGGGGGGGTGGTGTGCGCGTGGGAGTGGGGATGGGCGCGTGGGAGTGGGGATGGGGATGGGGTCGGGGTTGGGGTTTGTTGGGCACACAGCATGGGCGTGCGCGAGGGCGTCAACGCGCGCGCGGCGCGGCCGCCCCACCAGGCACTCGAGCGCGCTGCTGCTCAGCGGCGGCGTGGACGCCGCGTATACGTCAAAGAACAGCTGCAGCGTGGTGGGGTCTTCTATCATGGTGCGCCAGGAGGAGGGGACCTTTCGGGGGGGTGGGGTTGGGAGTTTTTTTGCGGGGGGGGGGGGGGGGGGGGGGGGGGGGGGGGGTTGGGATGGGAGGGCGTTTGGGGAGGCGTTTGGGGAGGCGTTTGGTGAGGCGTTTGGTGAGGCGTTTGGGATGGGAGGGTGTTTGTGAGGGCGTTTGGGAGGGTGTCACGGCCAGGGCACCTACGGCCCGCGCCGCCTCGAGCCCCCTCTGAGCCGCCCCGTGGGCCGCCACTCGACACGGCCGGCGCCGCCCCAAACGGCGAATCGGGCCACCCCCTCGTTTAGGGCCACGCCACCCGAGGCAGCAGGGCAGCGCCCCAGAAAGATCGGGGTTTAGGGCCGCGCCGCCCAAGCGACGCCCCAAACCAAAGTGACTCGCGGCGCGGGCGCCCACCTGTATGGTGGTCACGTCCTCCGCGCTGTCGTCCAGCAGCGTGCCCACAAAGTCAAGGGGGGGGGGGGGGGGGGGGGGGGGGGGGGGGGGGGGGGGGGGGGGGGGGGGGGGGGGGGGGGGGGCGGGGATCGCGGGCTTGTTGGCGGGAGGAGCGGGGGCGCGGCGCTTCGGCGCTCGGGCGCTGGCCGGCCGCCGGGCTGCTCCCACACAAAAGCGCACAAGCCGCTGCCCGCGCCCCGCCAAGCCGCTGCCTGCGCGATTTGCCTGCGGCGCACGGCCCTGCCCCACCCCGACGCCCCCCCCCCACACACACAACCCCCACCTCCTGCAGCAGTTTCTCATCCGCGCCGTTGTCCATCATGTAGCGCAGCGCCGCCAGCGCCGCCTTGACCACCGCCAGCAGCGAGAGGTCGCGGAAGGACACGGCGACCTTGCGGTGCTGAGTCAGCGTGCGGCCGGGGGTGGCGGTGTTCATCTCCTGGACCAGGTCCCTTGGGGTGGAGGGGGAGGGTTCCAGGGGTTTGGGGGGTTTGGGGGTGGGGGTGAGGGTTTTGTGGGGTGGGGTTTGGAGAGATGGGGTATGGGGGTGTGGGGAGGAGTTGAGGGCAGGGTTCAGCCATGTCGCCCGCGCGGCATCGGCACCGGCGTCAGGCGCATTTGCACGCCGGGGTTTAGGGCGCGCTGCTCTCGCCGCGGCTTCCATTCGCTGCGCGAGTGGGACCCCTCAAAAAGCGCAGCCCAGGCAGCAGGCGCCCACCTCAGTATCTTGAGCCCCAGCAGGTAGTGCTGCGCGCTCGCCGGCTTCTCCAGGTGGCCCCTGCGGTCAAAGGGGGCGGTCAAAGGGGGCGGTCAAAGGGGGCGGAGTTCGCATTGTGTCATTGTCGGTTTGGGAGCGACCTCCGGCCCTGTGCGCGAGGGACCGCCTGTTGCCTTTACTTGCCGAACCCATTGAGGCAAGCAGCGCCCCCAGGCGGAAGCTGCCGGCACTCTGCCCGCTGGCGCCCCCGCTCCGCCCCTTCCTCTGCCTTTCCCCCCCTTGCAAAACTGCACACCGAACAAAGGAAAGGGTCAAAAGGCCCACTTTGCCTCCTCCACGAGGGCCTTGGCGCTGTCGCTGTCAAACCACGCGAGCTTGGCGGTGCGGCACAGCAGCTGCACCAGCGCCTGGAGCACCCAGTTGGGGGGGGGGGGGGGGGGGGGGGGGGGGGGGGGGGGGGGGGAGGGGGAGGGGGAGGGGGGGGAGTCGGCGAACGCAGAGCGCAGCTACGGCGCTGCTGCCAAGGCCGCCGCGGGCCGCCGCCACCGCCGTGCTCCGCCGCTGCACTTCACTCACACAAACGCACACGCACACGTCCCAAGTTGCTGGAATCTCACAACCAATTTGCAATCCCGCCAAACCAATTGCCCCCGCTCACTTGCTGAGGTATTGGAAAAGGTAGTTCTTCATATCCACGCGCACCGCGCCGCTGCCGCGCGGAAATGCAAGGTGTGTGGGGGGGGGGAGGGGCAAAGGGTGAGGGCGGCGCGTCGGCTGAGGCGCATGGCCCGCTGCAGCTGCCGCAAACGACGCACGCACCGCGAGCCGCAAGCGCCAGCAATGGGCGCCCCCAGCTGCGGGCAGCCGGGCGGAGTGGGTGCGCAGAGCACGCTGCCGCAACGGCCCCCAACCCCCCTCCCGCGCACGTGAGGGTGTTTTCGTTGACCAGCTTCAGCAGCGTCTGCGCCGCCAGCAGCTGCGCGTAGTTTGACCGGCTGCGATCCAGTATCACCTGTGGCGGGCGCAGGCGCAGGGGTGCCGCGTGAGCGGCGCGCCTGACAATGTGCAGGCGTGCACACATTCGCAGCCGGGCGGCGGCGACGCAGCAGGCGCGGCACTGCGCGCGCGCGCGCGCGCGCCCACACGAGGCGTGCCGCACGCGGCCGGCGAGGCACCATCGCTCACCCGGCAGTGCGGGATGAACTCCGTGGAGGAACTGAGGCCCCCCAGCATCCTCTCGGCCTCCGCGCGCTGCTCCACGGTCTGCGCGGGCGCGGGCGCGTTGTCAGCACGATCTGGCGCGCCTGGAGGGGTCCCATGCGGCGCCGTGACTCACCGTAGAGTTGTAAAGGTGCTCCGCCAGCACCTCCAGCTGCGGCAGCTGCGCGGCAAAGGCCTCCAGGCTCGCCATGGCGATCTCGGCCGCCCGGCGGGGGCCAACGCGCCCTCAGCGGGCCCTCTAGGGACCGCCCAGTGCTGTAAAAGTTCGTGTGGATGCGATCGGGGAGTGATTCCCCTTTCTGCGGTGCGGGCCGGCTGGTTTTCGTGCTGGGCTGCTCGCCTTTATCCAGTTGCTGCGTGCAGGGAGACAGAGGGAACGCCGCGGGCGATCGCTGTGGCGCTGGGGACGCGGCGCGGTCCCATGCATTGCGCCGCGCCAGCGCCGCGCCGCCTGCGGGTGCCGCCGCCGGGTTACCGGTACGCCGACTCGCGGTTTGCGCAGCGCAGCGCGATGGCCCGTGCGGGGCAGAGCGTCATTACCCGAGCACGGTGGGTGCGATGAAGAGCGCGCGCACGCGGGCGACGCCACGCGCGCAACCCAAGAGGCTGGCCCCAGGTCAAACCCCGAGCCTGGAGCCCTCCTCCCAAACCGTCGCGCTGCTGCGGCCCTTGGGCGCGCCGCCGCCGCCGCCCCCCGCCGCGCTCGCCGTCGGCGTCATCACACCGCCGGGCAGCGCCGCGTCGCCGCCGCCGCCCTCGGCCCGCAGCCGCCCCGCGCCCGGCGTCGCCGCGCCGCCGGCAAAGCCGCTGGCGCTGAGCCGCGACAGCGGCGCCGCGCCGCCGCGCCGCGCCGGGCTCGGCGGCCCCGCGCCGGCCGGCGAGGGCGCGGCCGTGGCGCCGCCGTCCGGCGTCGGCGGCGCCGTCGCGCCGACGCTGCTGCGGCCGCGGAACGACAGCGTCGTGCCCCAAAACGTCGGCCGCGGCGGCGCGCCCGCGCAGCTGCCGGCCGCCCCGCCGGGGCCCGCGCCCGCCTGCGCCACGCCGAGGAGCGCGCGGACCTTTGGCTCCAGCCACGCGCGCGCCGCCAACAACAGGCCGACCCCCGTCGTGATTGCGAGGATTATCCACAGGCCGGCGACCTGCGGGGGGCGGCGGCGGCGGCGGCGGCGGCGGTGGGGGGGCGTTGTTTGATTCGACTAATTCGAGCAGCGGCCCGGCTGCTGGCTCGGCGCGGCGCACGCGCCGGCCGCTGTGCCACCGAGCGGGCGGGCAGGCGCCACGCCAAGCGTTGCGCGGCTCGCGTTCACGCAGCCTTCGGGCCAGACTGGCGGATGACGCCGCCCTTCAGTGCCTCCCCGCTTGCCTGCTCAATGTGCACGACGATGTTTGAGCCGCCGTGGCCCGCGGCGCCAGCGCCCGAGGAGGAGCAGGCGTGGTGGCCCTGCTTGTTTATGTAAGTGTTCTCCAGCTCGTCCAGCGTCCCCTGCGTGGTCTGCGCGGGCGGGGAAAGTTGAAAGAACTGCTTCAGGGGTTGATGGATCAGGTTTCAGGGGGGGCCGCCGGTGGGCTTCGGCCGAGGCATGCGCGCAGGGGCGGCGCAGGCTGCAGGCGCCAGCGCTGCCGCCCGCCCGCCCGCCCGCCCGCTGCCAGCAGGCCCCGACAGCGCCAGGGAACAATCCTGCAGCCGCGGGCGCTGCCGCCCACCCGCCCGCCCCGCCCGGCTGCTGCCTGAGGGCCTTAAAGCACGCGCGCGCGCGCGCGCGAGCGCCGACCTGCATGTGCACGATCTCCCTGCTGACGTCGGCGACCATCCAGTCCGGCGCGTCCGATGGAAACGCGATCGCGATGTCAAAGGTCTCGAACATCCCCCCCACCGAAAAGAGGTCGCACTCGGCGTTCATGGTGGCCACCAGGTAGGCGACCACGGGGGCGTCGAGGACCAGCGCCTGCGCGCGAGGGGGCGGGGTTGAGTTAGCAAGCGGGGGAAAGCTTGGTGGCGCGCGCGCCGCGGCTCGGCAAGGCATGCCCTGGGGGGTGGGGTGTGGCGGCTGGGCAGCAGCAGCCGTGCGGGGCGCCTGCCGGCACATTCAGAAGGCTCGCAGGCCGGCCGCCGATCACGCACCTTGTAGGTGCCGTTGCGGAGGTTGCTGATGAAATTGGCGGTGTCCGCATCGCTCTCCCTGCACGGCAGGTAGCGGCGCGCGTTGGGGCCGGAGGCCGACGGCTCCCTCCATGCCAGCGCCTGCCGCGGCACCCGCCGCGAGCGCCGCTCGCCAGACCAGCGCGCGCGCCGGCGCGCGCAACACCGCAGCACAGCCCCATCAAAATACCAAGCCGCACGCGCACAGACACACGCGCACAGACACACGACGCACCAGGGCAGGCCCGCCGCGTCGATTGAATACTTCCGGAGCAGTCCCTGGTAAGACTCCCTGGCGGCGGCCGCCCAGGAGGTTGCAGTCATTAGTACGGCTTTCGGTGGACACCACCACATGCACCACGCATGTGCGCATGCGCGGTGCGGCTTTCAGCCGCCACTAAACGTGGGCAGCCCTGCCGCCGCGCGTGTGCTGCCAAGATGCGTCGCAGCGTGGGCAGCAAGCCCCCCCCCCCCCCAGCGGCGCACCACGTCTCCACGGGCTTGCCCGGCAGGTCAGCCTTGGACTTGACGTCGTTTGCGAGGCGCTGCGCGGTGAGGCGGCTCGCGAGGGTTGCGGTGTACAGGTGCACAAGGATAACAATGAGGAAGCCGTACTGGGGGGGGTGTAAAAAGTGGGGGTAGAGATTTGGGTGAGTTTGTTGGGGCTGGGGTGGACTGCCGGATCCACTGCAGGAGCGTCGCCGGCAAGCATGCGGCTGCAAGGCTGCAAGGCGGCTGGGGGCTTTGGGTGTGCCTCATCAAGCAGGCAAGTTGACCAGCCAACGGGGCATGATGGCGGCGCTCGCGAGCTGTGTCGCCCCCCCTCTTGCAGGGCGCACCGCGAGCACCAGCACGCGCGAGCCCCAGGTGGCAGGGTCCCCGATGTGCGCGTGGATGTGCATCATCTGGCTCCAAGAATACCAGCTCCAGCCCTGGAGACCTGAGGTTGGCGCAGCGGCGCGGCAGCCGGGAGGCATTCAAGCTTTGGCTGCCGAATCAGGTGAGAGTGTTGCAGCCCGCCGGCGGCCCAGCAGCTGTCTCACCCTTGCGGTTGCTCTTGGCGCCAAAGGTGAAGTGCTCCACCACCGCAACCACCAGGGATATAATCAGCGCAGTGCCGCCCAGCGCGACCCAGACCGTCCAGTGGAAGGGCTCCGTGAACGTCCAGGTGCCGCCCTGCTGCACGCGGCCCGAGGTCATCACCTGGAAGCCGCTCTGGCGTTGGTTTTGGGGTGCGAGCACCAGCGCTCCTTTTGGTTGCGAGCGCGGGGCCAGGTATTGTGCAGCATGGGCTGGCTGAATTAGCTGGACTGGCTGGTTGGGGAGGGCTTCAGAGGGCGGCGCTCAGGCGGGCGGGCGTCGCAGGGCGCCAGTAGTGCGGGGCAGTCCAAGGGGATGCCGGCACTGCGGCCTTGCGCTGCCGCTGTGCTTCACACAGCCAGAGCTAAAGCCCCACCTTTAGTATGGGCCAGGACATGTGAAGGCCTGCAGCCAGATTGTCGAGGCTGACTTCAACGCCTGCAAAAGCAGCGTGGCGTGCGCATGGCGGGCGGTTGCAGCAAGAGCGCATGAGATATTGCCACACCGCCTTGCTGGGCCGCCCACTGACGCCGGCCCCCCTTTCCACAGCTGCACAGCCGCCAGCCCTCCGCGGCAGCGCAGCCCCTGCGAGGCGGGGCAGCCCTTGCAAGCCGCGGCGGACCAGCCCCACCCGCAGCGGCCATCGTGCAGCGCCCGTCCGGCGCGATGAGGTCCTCGATCATGGGCGTCCAATCAATGCAGGTGAACGTCCAGTCCGAATCGGCCCAGCCCATGGCCGTTGCGATGCGGCGCCACAGCTCGATTTGGTACCCATCATAGGTGGAGGGGTCCGCCGCGGCATCGCACGTCACCTGCCGCATGGGGCGTGTGCATGCGCCGCGTGGGGAATGCATGCGCACGCGCGCGCGTGCGCATGCGTGGAAAGAGCAGGCGGCCATGCGGCCGGGCGCGCGCCATGCGAGAGTCAGCAGCGGGCCCGCGGCGGTCAAAGCACATGCAGCGTGCCCGCCATCCGCGTACGATCGGGTCCCAGGGTGACGTGCAGATGTTGTACCTGCGGGGATCGCGCGGGCGCACAGCGCATCGGCCTGGCCCTGGTGATTGGGCGGCAGCAGCGCGGCGGCGGCGCTGTTTCGGCGCCCCCGGAGCAGGGCCCCCACCCGAGCAACAGCTGCCGGCTCTGCCCCAGCGGGCCCCATCACGATTCAGCGCGGGGACTTACGGCTTGTCATAGCGGCTCCCCAGCGCGGGCGCCCGCGCGTGGACGCTGCGCCGCACGGCTCCGGTGGCAACGCGTGCTCGCGCCCGCGTTGCAACCGGGGCCGTGCGGCGCAGCGTCAAGGTCGGCGCCGCGTCCCGGCGGGCCCCCGCAGCGCTGCCAGCCAAGCACAAAGTCACGATCAGAGCTAGGCATCGTGCCCTCGACGACATCAGGCCCATGGCGCCCCCCCACGGCCGGCAGATCCCGGCTTGACTGCGCGAGGCCGGCTCGATGAGCGCCCTTTGCGGTGGTCTAGCGCCGTGAACCAAGCCGATGAAAAACATACAACGCACTGGCGCTGCTGCACGAGCTTCCTGCGGTCGGGCAGGCGGCGCAACGCGCGCCACGCCGCCGGCTCATCAGCCAAGCTGCCTCGCCCGGCGGGCCAGGCCCTGAGGCCCGCCGCAGCAGCTGAGAGCTGCGCCCGCTAGGCCTGCAGGCCCTTCAGAATACGCGGCTCCCTTTCCCCAACATCTGGAAGCAGAGTATGCCAATGCATTTACATCTTCGGCTCGTTGTGTGCAGCATGTTGGGGTTGCCGTCAGTTCAGCGCAGCAGACCGCGGCGGACGGCTCTTGGGACGCGCTCGCACGTGCGGTATGTGTTGGGTTGTAGGGCGTGCCACGCATCTGTGCATCCCGCGTGGGCGCGCGCCAAAAAGGCCGACACATGGTGCGGCGTGGTGCGTTTGGACCGAGACGGAGCATTGGCATGCCCGTGGCTGCCTGACCGTCAAACGGCAGCCTCCACTCTCGGGAGATGAGATTCAGCAACACAACGTATTTTTTCGAGGTGCTGTCAACGGCCGCCCACAGGAGCTGCGCCGCGTCAGCCCTTGCCCAACGGGTGGGCGCGGGCGGGCACCAGCGCGGCCCGCCGGCCGTGCAGCGGAGTTCCGCGCACCCGGCCGGCCGGCGCGCGCATCAGCGGATAGGCGCTCGCGCCGAATAGGCCACAAACCGAAACAGCTGCACCCAGGTCACGCGCATCCCTGCTCCGCCGCGTCGCGGCGAGCCGCTTAGAGCATCTTGCGGCCGAAGCCCTTGCCGGCCTTCTCCATCTTGGGGAGCTCCAGCTTGGGCAGCTGGGGCATCTTGGAGCCCTTGCCGGTGGAGGCAGCCGCCGCGGGGGCCGGGGCAGCGGTGGCGGTGGCCTGGGCGGTGGCCTGGGCCGGGGCGGGCTGGGGCGCCGGGGTGGGGGCGGCCACGGGCTGCGCCACGGGGGCGGGCTGGGGCGCGGGGGCCGGGGCCGAGGTGGTCACGGCGGTCGCCTCAGCGGTGGCGGTGGGCGCGGGGGCGGGCGCGGGGGCGGGGGCCGGGGCGGAGGCGCCCTTGCCGAGGCCGGACTTGGCGGAGCTGATGGCGGCGGTGGCCTTGTCCTTGGCGCCCTGCACGGCAGAGGTGGCCTGGTCCTTGGCGCCCTGCACGGCAGAGGCGGCCTGGCCGGGGAGAGCGGTCACCTGGGCCTTCACGGCCTCGATCATCGCGCCCTTGCCGGCTGCGGAGCGGTCGGGTGAGGGGGCAGCGGGTCAGGGCGGCGACGGGGGGTTGAGGCAACTGTGCTCGGGTGGTTGCTCGAGCCGGCTCGGCGGCTGGCGCTGCCTGCCTCCCCTCCGCCCCGCAGCGGGGCGGAGAGCGACTGGATCGTGATCTTGTGCGCTTCGGCTGCGATCGCGACCACGCCGGCCCTCGCAGGGCGTCGGGGTCCCGGCTGGGGGACGACTGGGCAGGAGGGGCTCACAGGGCACGCCCTTTGGCGCGCCGCCCCCGGGTGACACGACGCTTATACGAAGCAAGCATTCGAACGCGGCGCCCCCCAAGGGCGCCGGAGCCCGTCCGTCGGGGTGCCCCGGGACAGCTGGCATGTCGGGCAGACGCATGCCCTGCTCACCATCGGCGGCGGCAGAGGCCACGAACAGCGCCACGAGGGCGAAGATGATGGCGGTCTTCATTCTGTCTGGTCATTGGGGGGAGTTGGCGGCGGGGGATGGCGTCAAGGGGGCGCCAGGGTGTGCGAGACGGCCGCCCGTCAGTATTGCCGCCAGAGCGTGCGGAGCGCTGCACCGACCGGCGCGAAACGCTCTGGAACCGAGATCCTTGCCAATGGGCGGTCGTATGGCGGCTCCCGCCGGCCCTAAGCCGCCCCCGGGCGGGCGGCGGTCTCACCTGGTTGGGTGGGGCTGAGGGGCTGTGCCGGCTTGGAATGGCCGAATGAGCGTCTGTACAGCTTTAAAGTGGGCGAGGGAACCGGGGGGAGAACGAATATGGGGTTGCTTGCGCCCCCAAGCCTTCGAGTCTCCGCGTCAGACCGGTGACTCGGCGCCCTCGGCGCACCCGACCTCCTCCAAGTGGTCTCTTATGTCCCCCAAAACAATTTCCACCCGGGTCCACCTCCAGAGGTGGGGGCTTTGGAGTGGCGCTGATTGATCGCCGCTGACGCGATCACATCGCGAATGATCGAGGACGCTGGCGACAGCGGGAGGGAGCGAAGACGCAATGAGTGTGCGGAGCATGCGCCGGGATGCGCCCGTCGGCCCCGCTGCGTTGCGCCGCACAACGCGTGCGCAGCACGCCTCGGCAAACTTGGAGAGCCCCGGCTGCGTCTCCGCCCTGTATAAAGGCTGCCAGGCAAGGTGGCTTCAGCAGAGGCCGGGGCACCCTGCTGCTCTGCCTGCCACCATGTGCCCCACACGGCGCACGCGCTTCGGTTGGGGTGGTTGCTAGTGGGGAGGCCGGCGCCCGATCATTGGGGCCGCGCTGGGCGGGCGCTATCCTTGCTTCCCAACCGGTGCTGTCGCGTTCAAGAGCCGCATGCGAACGGGGTGGCCTGCGCGCAGCGTCGGGGCGCTCCTGAGGACGAGGGGCTGTGTTGCATGAGGGGGCGCGCACTCTCCGTTGGCAGCATCTCCCCGTATGCCGCCAGGACCTGGGTGCAGCCTGATGCAACGACTTTGCGCCGCAGTACCAGTCTGCATCGAAAACCTTCCTTACCGCAGCTGCGCTGTGTGGTGCGCGCACGCAGCCGCACCATGCACCGCTGCAGTATTGAGCGGGGCACAACAGCAGGCGCGCAGAGTTGCAGACCGCCCACAACACGCTGCCACGCCCACAACACGCTGCCTCATGCTGGCTGATGGCTGATGATTGGCACTGGCCGGGTGACGGCCGCAGCAGGCCTTGCCCACAGCAACCCGCTGGGTGTGTCAGCCTGGACATGCGGCACCCGCAGGGCGGCCACCGCCGCCGCCGCCGCTGCCATCTGCTGGTCTGCACCGGCCTGGCCGCGGCGCCCCGCGGCAGGCCCCACGCGGACGGCCCCGTGCGGCGGTGGGGGCCCAATCCGCCCGCAGACGCACTGGACCTTGCTGCGAGTGCTGACGCCTCGCTCGCCGCCATCGTCGCGCGTTTGCACGCCAGCGCGCGCGCGCCGCCGGACCCGGCCCGCTGCCGGCGATCTGGGCGGGGCGGCGCCTAAAGGGGCACCCGCCGGGCGCAGAAGGACCATATGGATGCGGGCATCCGCTCCGATCGCCCCGGCAACAATGGGGGCCGGGATGTGGGCCTAGGGTTAGGCCTGCCACACCCGTCCGGGCCGCTGCCGCCTGGCCGCCCGGGCTCAATCCGGGACCCCGCGCGGCGCCCGTCCATTCCATCAAGGCAGGCCTTCCCCTAGCCTGACGCGGTCTCCGCGGGGATACTCCCAGGAGAGGAGCACCTCCTCTCTCGCGAGGGCACCCAACCCTCTCCGCAGCGGCCGCCCGCCGCCCCGAGCGCTCCGGCGCCTCCCGATCGGTTCGGTCTCATCCAGCAGACCGGCAAACGCAGCCATGGCTGACGAGAATCCCCCCGTCGAGGAGGCCACCGGCAAGGTGGAGAGCAAGAGCGAGCCCAAGAAGGACTTTGTGCCCTCAGTTGGCCTGACCACCGAGGGTGAGCTGGCCGTGCGGTGGGCCAGGGCCCGGGCTGCGTGGTGGGCCCGCGTCCCTCGATCGCACAACCCCGGCCGCACGTGCCGGGCTATTGGGAGGCCTCTGGCCCCGCGCGCCGGTCGCGGCCGGTCGGGAAGGTCCAATTGAAGTCCGCCGGACAGCGTCGGCCGGGGGAGGGCAGCCCTGGGGGACGCCCGCGGCGGCGGCGACGGCCGCCGCTGCCCCGCCGCGCACGCCTCGTGGCTGGGGCGGGCCCAAACCACGCCCCCGCGCGCCGCCCCCCGCGCCCCGCGCCCCGTCCCCGCAGAGGCCGAGGAGCTCACCAAGGAGTGGGGCCGCAATGAGCTGGAGGAGAAGAAGGTCCCCAAGTGGCTGGTGTTCCTGAAGATGGTGCGCCGCCGGCGCCGGCGCCGCACGGCCCCGGACCTGCACAGCACCGCGCCGCTCGCCGCCGCGCGCCGCCCCCGCATCGCTGCGCCCAAGCCCCGCCCGCCCGGGCCCCCCCCCCCCCCCCCAAAAAACCCCCCCCCCCACCCCACCCCCCCCCCCCCCCCCCCCCCCCCCCCCCCCAAAAAAACCCTCCCCCGAGCGCAGCTCATCCAGCCCATGCCCGTCATGATCTGGATCGCCATCATCATCATGCTCGCCCTGGAGCACTGGATCGACTTTGCCATCCTCATGGCCATCCAGTTCATCAACGCCTTCCTCGGCTGGTGCGCGCAGCGCGCGGCGCTTTCCGGGCCCCAGCAGTCCTATTGAATTATCACTGCGCGCGGCGCGCGCGGCGCGCCGCGCACGGCCTGGCGCCGGCCGCCTCGGTTCGGCGGCGGCCGGTCGGCCTCGGGGCGCCCTTGTGCCGCCTGCGCCGAGGCAATCCCTGAAAAGGCAGCCCCCCGGGCTGTGGCGGCGCGGCGCGCAGCCGCAAGCCCGCACTCAACCACCCCGCGCACCAACCCCTCGCAACCCCGCGCACCCAACCCCCGCGACACCCCCAAACCCCAACCCCCACCCCCAAAGGTACGAGACCGTGAAGGCCGCCGACGCCGTCGCGGCCCTCAAGGCCTCCCTCAAGCCCACCGCCACCGTGAAGCGCGACGGCAAGTGGCAGAACATGGACGCGGCGCTGCTGGTGCCGGGCGACATGGTGCTCCTCGCCGCCGGCAGCAGCATCCCCGCGGACTGCCTGGTCAACCACGGTGCGCGAGGGGGGGGGTGTTTGTGTGTTGCGGCTTTGGGGTGGAGGGGGACGGAGAGGGGTTGGAGGGGGGTTGAGGGCTTTGGGCCGGTGCCGGCGCTTGCGCCCCAGCCTGTCGGGGGTTTGGGAGTGGGGCGCCGCGGCGCTGGGTGTTTGTGTGCGGCGTCGACAATGTCAAAGCAGACACACACAAACACCCAGCGCCGCTTTGCACGCCGCGTGGGCGTGCGCCCCGCCTGGCATGACCCCAAACCCGACGGCGGGCTCCTCCCCAAACCGCCCCCCTGCACCGCCCTCAAAAACCGCCCCCCAAACCGCCCTCATAAACCGCCCCCCCAAACCGCCCCCCAAACCGCCCCCTAAACCGCCCCCCTAACCGCCCCGAACCCGCCCTGCCTTGCCCCCCAGGCCGCATCGAGGTCGACCAGAGCGCGCTCACCGGCGAGTCGCTGCCCGTCACCATGTACGCCGGCGACAGCGCCAAGATGGGCTCCACCGTCACCCGCGGCGAGGTGGAGGGCACCGTCGAGTTCACTGGCAAGCACACCTTCTTCGGCAAGACCGCGACCATGCTCCAGCAGGCGGACGGCATGGGGCATCTGCAGAAGATCCTCATGCAGATCACCCTCGCGCTGGTCGTGCTCAGGTGGGCGGGCGGGGCTGGTGGCGGTTGGGGCTGGCTGGGGGGCGGCTTTTGCACTGCGGGGGGGGGGGGGGCGGCCGCTGTGCGCTGTGCTTCCCTTTGCGCCGCCTTCTGTCTTGCCTCCACGCTTGCTTTTTGCACGGCCTGCACAAAACAAAGCCCCAAACCCCCACTGCGCACAACACAAACCCCCCACTAAAACGAACCGCACCCAAACCCCAAACCCCAAACCCCCCAGCGTGGTCCTGTGCTTCACCGCGCTGGGCTACCTCATCGGCTACGGCAAGGAGCCCGTCCGCGAGGCCCTGTCCTTCACAGTGGTGCTGCTCGTCGCCTCCATCCCCATCGCCATCGAGATCGTGTGCACCACCACCCTCGCCCTCGGGTCGCGCCAGCTGTCGCAGGAGGGCGCGATCGTGACGCGCCTCGCCTCTATCGAGGAGATGGCCGGCATGAACATGCTCTGCTCCGACAAGACCGGCACCCTGACGCTCAATAAGATGGTCATCCAGGACGACTGCCCCATCTACACCGCAGGGGAGACCATGGAGAGCGTTCTGAAGTACGCCGCCCTCGCCGCCAAGTGGAAGGAGCCGCCGCGCGACGCCCTCGACACCCTGGTCCTCACGTCTGCCAAGCTGGACGAGCTGGACTCGTTTGAGCAGATCGACTTCCTGCCCTTTGACCCCACCATCAAGCGCACGGAGGGCACGCTGCGGGGCCCCGACGGCAAGGTGTTCAAGACCACCAAGGGCGCGCCCCACATCATCCTCAAGCTCATCGAGGTGGGGCTTGTTTTGGGGGGGGGCTTTTTGGGGGTGGTTTTTTGGGGGGTGTTTTTTTTTGGGGGGGGGCTTCTGGCGACTCTTTTTTGGGGGGAGGGGAGCTTTTGCGGCTTTGGCAGGGGGGCGCTTGCGGCTTTTGCCTGGGCCGGTTTGCCTCGAGGCCCCGCGCCATTCAAACCCCGCAAAACCAAATGAAAACCTCCCCGCAACCTCCCGTTGCAACCTCCCAAAACCCACGCCCCCCCCCAAACCTCCCCAACCGCCCCCGCCCCAACCGCTCCCTCCCCCCCAACCGCCCCCTCCCCAACCGCCCCCCACCCCCCCAAAAAGATCGACTCCGAGGAGGTCGCCAAGCGCGTCAACTGGAAGGTCATGGACCTGGGCCGCCGCGGCATCCGCTCCCTCGCGGTGGCCAAGACCAACGAGGCCGGCAAGTGGCACATGCTGGGCATCCTCACCTTCCTGGACCCCCCGCGCCCCGACACCAAGGAGACGATCGAAAACTCCATGGCGCTGGGCGTGGATGTGAAGATGATCACCGGTGGGGGCTTTTTGGGGGGGTTTTGGGGGTGTTTTTTGGGTGTTTTGGGGTGGCGGGTGTTTGTTTGTGGGGGGGGCGGTTGAGAACTCGATGGCGCTGGGCGTGGACGAGAAGATGATCACCGGTGGGTGGAAGGGCTTGAGGGGGCGTTCTGGCCCAGCTGAGCTCGCATCAGGGGGAGGGTTGAGGGGGGCGCTGGGGGTCTGGAAAGGGGGGCCGGGCAGCTGCTGCTTTCGGAAGCCTTGCTGGAGGGTGCACCTGAGCACCACCCCCAAGCCCCCAAGCCCCCAAACCCCACGATGCAAAACTCACACAACCAACTGACACCCCACTCCTCAAAACAAACCCCATCCTCCCCCCCCAGGCGACCACCAGATCATCGCCAAGGAGACCGCCCGCCAGCTGGGCCTGGGCACCAACATCCCCGACGCCGCCAACCTGCCCACCATGGACGCGGACGGCAAGATCCCCAAGGACCTGGGCAAGAAGTACGGCAAGATGATCCTCGAGGCGGACGGCTTCGCGCAGGTGGGGGGCGCCTGCTGCGTTTGGGGGGAGGGAGGGCGTTTTGGGGGGGAGGCGCGTGCTTTGACAAAGAAGCTGGGGCGCGCGCCGCGCTGCGCACACACCTCCGGCCCCCCAACAAACCCCACACCTTCAAAACGCGCCCCTAACAACCCCCCCAAAACACCCTCCCGACCCCAAAGGTGTACCCCGAGCACAGTACCTGATCGTCGAGGCCCTCCGCCACCCCCACCCCCAAAACGCCTCCTAAACACCCTTATAAACAACCCCCAAACAAAACCCTAAAACCCCTTGCAGGTCTACCCCGAGCACAAGTACCTCATCGTCGAGGCCCTCCGCCAGGCCGGCTTCGCCTGCGGCATGACCGGCGACGGCGTGAACGACGCCCCCGCGCTCAAGCGCGCCGACGTTGGCATCGCCGTGCAGGGCGCGACCGACGCGGCGCGCGCGGCGGCCGACATGGTGCTGACCCGGGAGGGCCTGTCCGTCATCGTGCACGCGATCGTGGTGGCGCGCTGCATCTTTGCGCGGATGAAGAACTTCATCAACTACCGGTGGGCGGGGTTTTTGGTGGCGGTTTTTGTGGCGGTTTGTGCGGTTTCTTTCTGTCGGGAGGCGAGGTGAGAAAGCGCACCCACCCCCCAATCCTTCCGCCGCCCCGCGGCCGCCGCCTTTGCGCGCAGCCCCCGCCACAAGCCCCGACCCGCGCCCGCTCACCCCGCCCCCGCCCTTAAACCCCACCCCCCCACCCCCCAGCATCGCCTGCACGCTGCAGCTGCTGCTGTTCTTCTTCATCGCCATCTTTGCCATCCACCCCCACTCCTACATGGAGTCGTGGGACCCCACAGCCCTCCACTTTTTCAAGATGCCCGTGCTCTTCCTGATGCTCATCACCGTGCTCAACGACGGCACGCTCATCACGGTGGCCTATGACAACGTCAACCCCAGCAAGCAGCCCGAGAAGTGGAACCTGGTCGCGCTGTGGTGCGTTTGTGCAGCGGCCGGGGCCGTTTTGGGGGGCTGTTGTTGCGGGGGCTGTTTTGCGGGGGGTTGGTGGGTGGGAAGGGGCGTGTCCCCCCTTTTCTCTCGAGGGCTGCGCCGCGCTGCCTCATGGTGCTCGCACGCAGCCGGGCGCTGCTTTTTTTGTGGTCCATTAGCTTGGTCTCCACAAAAGGCACCGCCCGGCTGCCCAGCGCGCGCGCCACCAACCCCAACCCCTCATCCCAACCCCACCTCAACCCCTTCCTCCAATCCCACCCCAACCGCAACCCCCCCCCACCCCAACTACCAACCGCAACCGCAACCGCACCCCCCCCCCACCCCAAACCACCGCAACCACCCACCCCCCCCCCCCCCCCCAGGGCGGTCTCCATCGTCCTCTCCATCGTCGCCCTCCTCTCCTCCCTGCTGCTGCTCTGGGCCGCCGTCGACTCGGGCAACCCCGGCTCCCTCTTCTCCAAGATGGGCCTCCCCCGCATGGACTTTGACCAGGTGGTCACCATGATCTACCTCAAGGTCTCCCTCTCCGATTTTTTGACCCTCTTCTCCGCCCGCACCCACGACGGCTTCTTCTGGAGCAGCCGCCCCAGCTGGATGCTGTCGCTGGGCGCGTGCATCTCGATGGGCATCTCGACGCTCATCGCCTGCCTGTGGCCCCCGAACGCCGGCGACTTCTGGACCGACAAGATCAAGGTCAGGGGGCTGGCGCTGTCGGAGTACAAGCTGTGGCCGCTGTGGGTGTGGATCTACTGCGTCGTGTGGTGGTGGATCCAGGACCTCTGCAAGGTCGCGTTCTACTGGCTCATGCGCAAGACGAGTGAGGCGCTTTTGGCTTTTTGGGGGTTTCGGGGGACGGGGGGCGCGGCGGCCTGCCTTGCCTTGCCTTGCTTTGGGGGGTTGCTTTCGGGGCGGCCTGCAGGAAGCGAGCTGGGCTTTGGGGGGTTTAAGGGCGCTTTGGGGGCTTTTCGCCTCCGCGCTCCGCACCCTAAACCCACACCGTCCCACGGCACCCCCCAAGGCGCCAAGCCCGCAACTAAAACCGCCCCTCAACCGCCTCCCACCCCCACCCCAGACATGTTCTACGTCAACACCTCCACCCTGGTCAACGTGCGCGACAAGACCACCTTCGGCGCCAAGGACAGCCTGGCGCGCATGTCGGCGGGCATGGTGGAGGGCAAGCTGCTGGAGATGAAGGTGTGTGTGTTTTTTCTTTGGGGGGGGGGGGGCTTTTCTCGCCGGCGGGTTGCCAGCGGGGCGGGGGGGTTGTGCTGCTGGCGGGCATGGTGGAGGGCAAGCTGCTGGAGATGAAGGTTGGGGGGGGGGGGGGCGGGGCTTTTGCCTGATCGGGCGGTAGTGCTGGCTGGGCTGTTTTGCGTCGGCGTTTTGCCGGCGGGGCAGGGCTGCTTTGCTGCTGGTGGGCAGGGCTGCTACGCTGGCCAGGGGGTTTTAGTGGCGCGGGGGCCGGTTGCCCACCCCCCCCTCTGCCGCGCCAAACCCGTAACTCCCCTCACCCCGCTGACCCCCAAACCCTCCCAACCCCAACCCCCAACCCCCCAGGTCGACAAGGCCGCCGACAGCGTGCAGCGCGCCGCCGCGGCCACCAACGAGCCCCACCTCCGCCGCGCCAGCCAGGACCTGGCCCTGGTCCGCAACAGCGTCCGCCTCGCGCGCACCAGCCTCGGCGGCCAGGCCCCCAAGGACGCCGAGGGCGGCGCCAGCGCGGCCGAGAGCCTCGCGCGCATGCAGCAGGCGGTGTCCCAGATCGAGAAGGCGCTCGAGGCGGCGTCCGCCGAGGACCGCGCCGCGATCCAGTCGCAGCTCGAGAGCGTGCGCCAGACCGCAGAGCGCATGGCCGCGATCGACAAGCAGATGCGCGTGGAGAAGAAGTGAGCGCGCGCGCGGGGAGGAGGCGCGCGCTTTCAAGGAGGCGCGCGCGTTCAAGGAGGCGCGGCCCGCGGGGGACGGGCCCGCGGGCGGGCGCGGCGGCGCGGGCGGCCCCGTTTGGGGGAGCCCGCCCCTGGGGCGGCGCGGCGCGGCGCGGGCGGGCCCGCCGCGCCCGCCCGCGCCCCAAAACAGCGGCGCCGCGGCGCGCGGCCCGATTGCGTGGCGACGGGGCGCGCGCCGCGCGCGCGCGCGGACTCGACCCCGACTTTTTTTCTTCGGATGCTTTCACTCATCACGCGCGCGCGCGAAGGCCCGACTCGACCGCCGAGCGCCGCCGCCGGCGCCACGTGCGCGGCGGCGGCGGCGGCGGCGGCGGCCGCGCGCATGCGCGCGCGGGCGCGGGGGGCTGTTGGGACCAATTACGATTGAGAGGCCTTTGGTGGGGCGGGGCACGGCGGGGGGCGAGCCAAGCAGGCGGCCCGCCCCCCGCAGCCGCCCCGATTGTCGACACATGCTATTGAATTCCGCTGCGCCCGGCGGCGCCGGCCCCGCCCGGCGCCGCCGCGCCCCTCAACCCCATGCTGCGCGCACCCGGCGGCGGCCGCGGGCGCACGCGAGCGCGTCGCGCGCCCGCGCGCCGCCGCCGCGCCTGCGATACCTGGACTGCTCTGGCCGTTGTTGCTGCCCCGGCAAATGAGGGGACGCGCGCAGGACGGCCGCGCCGGCGCGTGTGGGGGCGGCTGGAGGGATGCCGCGCGGCCGGCCTGGCGCGGCGTGTAAAGCAGTTTGAGGCCGCTCGTGGCACGGCGCGCTTGGGCTTGCAGGGCGGTTTTGGGTGGCAGCGGGCAGCGCGGGGCCGGCAGGGCGGCCACAGTGCCAGACGCTCGGGGGCTGCAGTGCAACGCGCCCCTTGCACGCGCGCGCACGCCTCGACCCCTCCTTTTCCCTTCAGTTTGGCACGCCGCTGCCGTAGCCCAATGCCTGTGGGGTTCAACCGGGCGATCAGGATGAGGGCGCATATGGAAGGCGGCGCGCTCACCACGACACCACACCCCGCCTGATCTCCTTCGTCGCTGCGGCCCGCGCCACACTGCCAAGGCCCGCCGCCGCCGCAGGCAGGGGGCCTCATATCGATTGCGTTACGGCATCGAACATACAAGCTATAGCCCCAGGGAACCAAAGCACTGTCTGCGTGTGCAGACCACCTCCGGGAGGCCTCGCCAGAGGCGGGGCCAGAGGCGTCCCCCGCCTCCAAGACGCGCGTGAAAGCGGTAAGTGCGGCCGAGGCTTCGAGGGACCGCAGGGGGCGAGCTCCGGCATGGTTCGGCGCTTGCAGCGCGTCCGCTGCGCGCCCCGCTGCCTGCGGCGGCGCCGCCCCCGCACCAGACCGCCGCCGCCTTGCTGATGATCGTATGCGGCCCCTTTGCCCCCATCGCACGCAGGTCGCACACACCATGCTGCCTGACACGCGCGGCGGCCCTGCCGCGCGAGCTGCTGGCTCGCGTCGTCTCCTTCCTGCCGTCAGGGGACGCGGTCCTGACGGCGCCCTGCCTGAGCAAGGCCTGGGCCGCGGCGGCGGCGCCGCGCGTTGCAGAGGAGTGGAAGGTGGCGGCTGCCCTGCTGACGGCCTGGCGAAGGACAGAGTATGCGTACAAGCCGTTCTCAGTGCCGTTGTGGGCGCTGCAGAGGGCATGGCCGCAGCTGACGGGACAGCAGCGCAAGTTCGCGGCCGCGCGTGCCGCCTTCCACGGCGACTTGGCCGTGCTGAGGTGGGTGCTGCCGCAGCGGGAAGACAACGGCACGCTTTGCTGCGCGGCAGCGGCTGCTGGCGGGCAGCTCGAGGCACTGCAGTGCGCACGCGCACTGGGCTGCGAGTGGGACTTTACCGGGAGCGCCTGCACCTTTGCGGCGCGCAGTGGCCACCTGGCCGTGCTGCAATGGGCGCGCGCCCAGCAGCCGCCCTGCCCCTGGGACGAATTGGATTGCAGCGCAGCGGCTGAGGGCGGCCACCTGGCCGTGCTCCAGTGGGCACGCGCCCAGCAGCCGCCCTGCCCCTGGAACGCGGAGACTTGCCGTGCAGCGGCTGAGGGCGGCCACCTGGCCGTGCTCCAGTGGGCACGCGCCCAGCAGCCGCCCTGCCCCTGGAACGAGCGGACTTGCACTGCAGCGGCTGAGGGGGGCCACCTGGCTGTGCTCCAGTGGGCGCGCGCCCAGCAGCCGCCCTGCCCCTGGAACGAGCGGACTTGCACCGCAGCGGCTGAGGGGGGCCACCTGGCTGTGCTCCAGTGGGCGCGCGCCCAGCAGCCGCCCTGCCCCTGGGACAGGGTGACTTGCCGTGCAGCGGCTGAAAACGGCCACCTGGCCGTGCTCCAGTGGGCGCGCGCCCAGCAGCCGCCCTGTCCCTGGAACGCGGGGACTTGCAGCGCAGCGGCTGAGGGCGGCCACCTGGCTGTGCTGCAGTGGGCGCGCGCCCAGCAGCCGCCCTGCCCCTGGGACGGGTTTACTTGCACCGAAGCGGCCGGGGGCGGCCACCTGGCCGTGCTCCAGTGGGCACGCGCCCAGCAGCCGCCCTGCCCCTGGAACGCGGAGACTTGCCGTGCAGCGGCTGAGGGCGGCCACCTGGCCGTGCTCCAGTGGGCACGCGCCCAGCAGCCGCCCTGCCCCTGGAACGAGCGGACTTGCACCGCAGCGGCTGAGGGGGGCCACCTGGCTGTGCTCCAGTGGGCGCGCGCCCAGCAGCCGCCCTGCCCCTGGAACGAGCGGACTTGCACCGCAGCGGCTGAGGGGGGCCACCTGGCTGTGCTCCAGTGGGCGCGCGCCCAGCAGCCGCCCTGCCCCTGGGACAGGGTGACTTGCCGTGCAGCGGCTGAAAACGGCCACCTGGCCGTGCTCCAGTGGGCGCGCGCCCAGCAGCCGCCCTGTCCCTGGAACGCGGGGACTTGCAGCGCAGCGGCTGAGGGCGGCCACCTGGCTGTGCTGCAGTGGGCGCGCGCCCAGCAGCCGCCCTGCCCCTGGGACGGGTTTACTTGCACCGAAGCGGCCGGGGGCGGCCACCTGGCCGTGCTGCAGTGGGCGCGCGCCCAGCAGCCGCCCTGCCCCTGGACGGAGCGGACTTGCTTTGCAGCGGCCGAGGGCGGCCACCTGGCCGTGCTGCAGTGGGTGCGCGCCCAGCAGCCGCCCTGCCCGTGGAACACAATCCATTGCCTTTGTGTTGCGCCGCCCGGCCCCACTGCGGAGTGGATCCGGGCGCAGGCGGCGCTCGAGGGCGTGGCGGTTTGAGGCCAGCACCCAACTGACGGCGGCGCGCACTCCCTTGTTGCCCGCAACGCTGGCCGCGGCCCCACCACACCCCTGCTGCCACCCAACGAGGCCTCCCTTCCCTCAAAAGCGGCCCTTAGTCCCATAGCATGCTCCCAACTGCAGCCTTTTGCGGCCGACCGGGCCTTCCTCCGTTGACACTGCGGCCAGCCACCGTTGCGCAGCCCCCTGCACCGACCCTTGCCTGCATTGTAAAACCCACTACCCCGCAGCGCAGTGAGTGGGGCGTTCACACCGCGCCGTTGGGAAGCAACGCAAAAACAGTGGGCTGGGGAAAGCGCCTGTGGCCGCCGCATCCACCAGGGGGCACTGCCAATTCAGAGGCGTGGGGTCGCCCCGCCCACAGCAGCAATCCATCTGTCCCCACCGCCACCGCCACCGCCATTGCGGTGCCGCCACCCGCCGCCGCCCAGGGCCGCTGCCGTACCCGCGGCGTCACTTGTCACTTCATCAGCGGGAACGCGATGACGTCGCGGATGGAGGCGAGTCGGTCAGCAGCATCACCAGCCGGTCAACGCCGATGCCCAGCCCCCCGCAGGCTGGCTGCAGGCGCACGCGGCCCTTGCACGCCTCGACTCCGCCTGTCCAGCCCTGTCAGTTTGGCACGCCGCTGCCGTAGCCCAATGCCTGTGGTGGGTCAACCGGGCGATCAGGATGAGGGGCGGGGCTGGAAGCGGCGCGCTCACCACGGCACCGCACCCCGCCTGCTGATCTCCTTCGTCGCTGCGGTCCGCGCCGCACTGCCAAGGCCCGCCGCCGCCGCAGGCAGGGGGCCTCATATCGATTGCGTCACGGCATCGAACATACAAGCTATAGCCCCAGGGAACCAAAGCACTGTCTGCGTGTGCAGACCACCTCCGGGAGGCCTCGCTGTCGGGGCCAGAGGCGTCCCCCGCCTCCAAGACGCGCGTGAAAGCGGTAAGTGCGGCCGAGGCTTCGAGGGACCGCAGGGGGCGAGCTCCGGCATGGTTCGGCGCTTGCAGCGCGTCCGCTGCGCGCCCCGCTGCCTGCGGCGGCGCCGCCCCCGCACCAGACCGCCGCCGCCTTGCTGATGATCGTATGCGGCCCCTTTGCCCCCATCGCACGCAGGTCGCACACACCATGCTGCCTGACACGCGCGGCGGCCCTGCCGCGCGAGCTGCTGGCTCGCGTCGTCTCCTTCCTGCCGTCAGGGGACGCGGTCCTGACGGCGCCCTGCCTGAGCAAGGCCTGGGCCGCGGCGGCGGCGCCGCGCGTTGCAGAGGAGTGGAAGGTGGCGGCTGCCCTGCTGGACAAGACCCGTTTTCATATGGTGTTCGGGCACGACTGCGGGTACAAGCCGTTCTCGGTGCCCCTGTGGGTGCTGCAGGAGGCGTGGCCGCGGCTCACACGCCAGCAGCGCAAGCTCGCGGCTGCGCGCGCCGCCTTGCACGGCGACTTGGCCGTGCTGAGGTGGGCGCTGCCGCAGCGGGACGACGCTGGCACGCTCTACTGTGCAGCTGCGGCAGCCGGCGGCCAGCTGGAGGCACTACAGTGCGCACGCACGCTGGGCTGCAAGTGGGACACTAGCGCCTGCACCTTTGCAGCGCGCGGCGGCCAGCTGGCCGTGCTGAAATGGTTGCGCGCCCAGCAGCCGCCCTGCCCCTGGGGCGAATGGATTTGCCGCGCAGCGGCTGAGGACGGCCACCTGGCTGTGCTGCAGTGGGCGCGCGCCCAGCAGCCGCCCTGCCCCTGGAATGCGGGGACTTGCAGTGCAGCAGCTCAGGGCGGCCACCTGGCCGTGCTGCAGTGGGCGCGCGCCCAGCAGCCGCCCTGCCCCTGGGACGAGGGGACTTGCAGTGCGGCAGCTCAGGGCGGTCACCTGGCTGTGCTGCAGTGGGCGCGTGCACAGGATTCGCCCTGCCCCTGGGACGAGGGGACTTGCAGCAAAGCAGCTGAGGGCGGCCACCTGGCCGTGCTGCAGTGGGTGCGCGCCCAGCAGCCGCCCTGCCCCTGGAGCGAGTGGACTTGCAGCGCAGCAGCTGCGGGCGGCCACCTGGCCGTGCTGCAGTGGATGCGTGCCCAGCAGCCGCCCTGCCCATGGGACGAGTGGACTTGCCGTGATGCGGCCTGCTGCGGCCACCTGGCCGTGCTGCAGTGGGTGCGCGCCCAGCAGCCGCCCTGCCCATGGAATGCAACAATTTGCTTTGGTATTGCGAGGGATGACCCCATTACGGAGTGGATCCGGGCGCAGGCGGCGCTCGAGGGCGTGGCGGTTTGAGGCCGGCCTCCCTTCCCTCAAAAGCGGCCCTCAGTCCCATAGCATGCTCCCAACTGCAGCCTTTTGCGGCCGACCGGGCCTTCCTCCGTTGACACTGCGGCCAGCCACCGTTTCGCAGCCCATTGCCCGCCCTTGCCTGCATTGTAAAACCCACTACCCGCAGCGCAAGTGAACGGGGCGTTTACGCCGCATCGTTGGGAAGCAACGCAAAAACAGTGGGCTGGGCAAAGCGCCTGTGGCCGCCGCATCCACCAGGGGGCACTGCCACCTCAGAGGCGTGGGGTCGCCCCGCCCACAGCAGCAACCCATCTGTCCCCACCGCCGCCGCCACCACCCCCGCCGATGCAGTGCCACCGCCCGCGGCGTCGCTTCACTTCATCAGCGGGAACGCGATGACGTCGCGGATGGAGGGTGAGTCGGTCAGCAGCATCACCAGCCGGTCAACGCCGATGCCCAGCCCCCCAAGCACGGCTGCAGGCGCACGCGGCCCTTGCACGCGCACGCACGCCTCGACTCCTCCTGTCCAGCCCTGTCAGTTTGGCACGCCGCTGCCGTAGCCCAATGCCTGTGGTGGGTCAACCGGGCGATCAGGATGAGGGGCGGGGCTGGAAGCGGCGCGCTCACCACGACACCGCACCCCGCCTGCTGATCTCCTTCGCCGCTGCGGCCCGCGCCGCACTGCCAAGGCCCGCCGCCGCCGCAGGCAGGGGGCCTCATATCGATTGCGTCACGGCATCGAACATACCGTACACAAGCTATTCCGGCCCCAGGGAACCAACGCACCTACGTGCAGACCACCTCCGGGAGGGCCTCGCTGCCGGGGCCAGAGCCCATCTCCCCCGCCTCCAGGACGCGCGTGGAAGCGGTGAGTGCGGCCGGGGCTTCGAGGGGCCCCGGGGGGCGAGTTCGGGCGTGGTTCGGCGCTTGCAGCGCGTCCGCTGCGCGCCCCGCTGCCTGCGGCGGCGCCGCCCCCGTACCAGACCGCCGCCGCCTTGCTGATGATCGCATGCGGCCCCTCGACCCCATGCACACAGGTACGCACACACCATGCCACCCACCACGCGCGCGGCGACAGCACGCGCTGCAGCTGCGGCGGCGGCGCGGCCGCACGATCTGCTGGCTCGCGTCGTCTCCTTCCTGCCGCCCGGGGACGCCGTCCTGACGGCGCCCCGCCTGAGCAAGGCCTGGGCCGCGGCGGCGGCGCCGCGCGTTGCAGAGGAGCGGAAGGTGGCGGCTGCCCTGCTGGACAAGACCCGTTTACATATGATGTTTGGGCACGACTGCGGGCACACGTCCTTTTCCGTGCCGCTGTGGGCGCTGCAGGAGGCGTGGCCGCAGCTGACGCACCAGCAGCGCAAGTTTGCGGCCGCGCGCGCCGCCTTCCACGGCGACTTGGCCGTGCTGAGGTGGGCGCTGCCGCAGCTGGACGACAACGGCAGGCTCTGCTGCGTTGCAGCGGCTGCTGGCGGGCAGCTCGAGGCACTGCAGTGCGCACGCGCACTGGGCTGCGAGTGGGACAGTCGCACCTGCACCTGTGCGGCGCGCGGCGGCCACTTGGACGTGCTGCAGTGGGCGCGCGCCCAGCAGCCGCCCTGCCCTTGGGACGAGTTCACTTGCAACGCAGCGGCCGGGGGTGGCCACCTGGCCGTGCTGCAGTGGGCGCGCGCCCAGCAGCCGCCCTGCCCCTGGGACGCGCGGACTTGCTCCGCAGCGGCCCGCGGAGGCCACCTGGCCATGCTCCAGTGGGCACGTGCCCAGCAGCCGCCCTGCCCCTGGCACGAGTGGACTTGCTCCGCAGCGGCCGAGGGCGGCCACCTGGCCGTGCTCCAGTGGGCGCGCGCCCAGCAGCCGCCCTGCCCCTGGCACGAGTGGACTTGCAGCGCAGCGGCCGACGGTGGCCACCTGGCCGTGCTGCAGTGGGCGCGCGCCCAGCAGCCGCCCTGCCCCTGGGACGAGCGGACTTGCACCGAAGCGGCCGGGGGTGGCCACCTGGCCGTGCTGCAGTGGGCGCGCGCCCAGCAGCCGCCCTGCCCCTGGGACGAGCGGACTTGCTTCGCAGCGGCCGACGGCGGCCACCTGGCCGTGCTGCAGTGGGCGCGCGCCCAGGACCCGCCCTGCCCCTGGAACGAGGAGACTTGCAGCGCAGCGGCCCGCGGCGGCCACCTGGCCGTGCTGCAGTGGGCGCGCGCCCAGCAGCCGCCCTGCCCCTGGGACGAGTGGACTTGCAACGCAGCAGCTCAGGGCGGCCGCCTGGCCGTGCTGCAGTGGGCGCGCGCCCAGGACCCGCCCTGCCCCTGGGACGAGGGGACTTGCACCACAGCGGCTCACTGCGGCCACCTGACCGTGCTGCAGTGGGCGCGCGCCCAGCAGCCGCCCTGCCCGTGGGATGCAGACCTTTGCCTTTGTCTTGCGTCGCCTGGCCCCATGGCGGAGTGGATCCGGGCGCAGGCGGCGCTGGAGGGCTTGGTGCTCGAGCTTTGAGGCCGGACGGATGGCGGCGCGCAGCTGCTCCCTTGTTGCCCCTCAACGCTGGCCGCGGCGCCCGCCACACCCCTGCTGCCACCCAACGAGGCCTCCCTTCCCTCAAAAGCGGCCCTCAGTCCCATAGCATGCTCCCAACTGCAGCCTTTTGCGGCCGACCGGGCCTTCCTCCGTTGACACTGCGGCCAGCCACCGTTTCGCAGTCCATTGCCCGCCCTCGCCTGCATTGTAAAGCCCACAACCCCTGCAGCGAAGCGACAGCCGTTTATTACACAGGAGCCGCATTCAGCAGCGGCGTGAAGCGGCCGGCTGCGGAATTCCGACAGGCGCGGCCGTTCACGGCGCCGCAAGGGGGATTGCTCGCGCGCACGCCCGGCCACTGCGGGGGGCACACTGGCAGTGCCGCCGCCGGCAGTCGCAGGCACAAAGCTTGGGCGGCGGCGCCGGCGCGCGTCCCGGGCGGCGGCGCGGCGGGGCGCCGGGTGCGAAAGTGGGGTTGGCGCCGGGGGCGGTCGCATTGCTGCGGCGCTGCGATGTGGCCGGTGCGGGGGCTGCGGGGGTGCGCAGAGGCGCCGCCCCACGCAATTGGGGCAGGGATCGGGCGGCAGCCCGCCGCCCGCCTGCCGGGGGCGGCAGTCCGGCGGCCGGCGGCGCGCGCGCCTTGGGTGGCGGTGCGAGCCGCGGCGCGCCGATTGCAGAAACTAACCAACGCGGAAAGTTAGACATTGGGGACAGAGTGGGCGCGGGTGGGGGGTGCGCGCCCCGCATTCATCATCATGGGGGGGTTCCTCTATCTATCTGATTGACATGCGCCTGAAGCTGGGGGTCGTTGGGAATACCTACAAGTCTGGTGAACAGCGGCGGCGCGATGGCGGGCGCGACACTGCCGCGCAGCGGCAGCGTGCGCCGCCACCAAGGCCGCCGGCGGCCATCAAAGGGGCCGCCTCAAGGCTGCAGAAGCGTGGAAAGTATGGGGCAGGGGGCCCAGAAAAGCGACGGCTGGGACACCCATAGCAAAGCCATGAGCCCGGCGAGCGCCAGCGGCGCCGCCGCGGCCGCCTGGCTAGAGGCGCTCGCGAGCGCGCCCGCCACCGACGACGGGCGCTGCGCGGGGCCGTCCGCCGACATGGCGGCCTTGGAAAAGGGCGCGCGGGGGCCGCGGGCGGGGCCGGGGCGTCGTAGCGCGCGGGTGGGGCGTGGCGCAGGCGCTGCCGCCGCGAGCTCCGCCACAAGCGCCAGAAAGCCGCCGAGGCCGGGCGAGCCTCGCACCGCGCGCGCGTGCGGCTGTGGGTCTGTTGGAAGCGGTGCGAGCTGGTTCAACGCTGAAGCTGGCGGGCGGACGGGGCGCGGCCGTGGTGGAGGCAAGGCCTCGATTCTCAAGGGAGAACCGCGTCGCTGCGACGGTGAAGTGCAAACGGGTTTACTAGGATTTTCGCGGTTGTGATCGCGTTGCGGGGGGGGCGGGGGGGTGAACGGGGCTTCGCGCCCGAAAAAATCCCGCCGCCGCCACCACACGCCAGCGCCGCCCACACACCGCGCCTGTGGCCGCCGCAGCACGTGCCGTGGTTCTACGCATGCCTTCCCCACGGCTTTCCTCGCAGCCTCCCAGCCCAGAAGCCGGGCCCGGCGCGGCGGGCGCACCGACGGGCACAGGCGCGCGCGCGTCCCCCCCCCCCCCCCCCGCCCCGTGGACGGGCCGTTTACACACGCGCGCAGGGCCGCAGGGTTCGAAGCAGCCCCGCAAAGGCGCAAACGGCGCCTCGGGCGCTGGCTCACAAAATCACGCCGCAATCGTACGCGGTGTGGTCCAAAAAGTGCGCCGGCGAGAAAGCCTTCGAGATGAACGCGTCCCGCGCCGCCGTCACCGGCGGCCACGGCAGCTGCAGCGCCGCGCCGAACGCCCAGGCGCGCACGGTCAGCGGCAGGCAGCGGCGCCAGCGCTCCGACTCGTAGCGGCGCAGCGCGGGCTCGAGGGGGGAGCCCGAGGCGAGCGCCGACTTGAGCTCCCGCGCCAGGACGACGGCGTCCTCCAGCGCGGAGCAGCCTGCAGGTCGGGCGGCGAGTCGTTTGTTCGGCGGCCCGCTTTTGGGGGGAGCTTGGGTGGTTCGGCCGCGGAGGCGGCCCCGCAGGAAAAGAGGGCGCAGGCCGGCGGCCGCGTAAACAGCCGCCCCAGCCCCAAACCTTGCCACCTGCCTTCGGCGGGCAGCTTCCCCCCCAAAACCTGGGCACATGATCTGCGCGCGCGCACACAGGCGCGGCAGAAGCCCCCCAATAGTCAACGGAACTCACCCCCCTGCCCCAGGTTGGGCGTCATCGGGTGCGCCGCGTCACCCGCCAGCGTCACCAGCCCCCGCCCAAACTCCCCCGCCGTCCAGCGGTCCCGGACCCGGCTGCGGGTCAGCGCCGCGGGGGGCGTCGCCTCGACGGCCTCCTCTATGCCCCACCCCCATCCGCGGACGAACGAGACCGCCTCCGCCGCGCGCGCCTCTGGCGTTGCGGGCGCGGGCGCGTCCTGGGCGGGGTTTGGGGTTTGGGGGGTGGGGGGCGGGTTGGAGGGCAGGGGCTGGAATGCCGGCGTTGCACGACCCCGGCCGGCGGCGCCGGTGCAGGCACCAAACGAGGAGCGCGGCCGAGCCCGCCGCCAGCCCGGCCGCCCTAAACACAAAGACCTCTAAAAAACACTGCCCCCCACCTCTGCCGCGTTGAAGCAGATGAACCAGTAGACCGAGGTGGGGCTCAGGGGGTACATGCCCGCGCGCACGCCTTGCGGGGGGCGGCGATGGGGGGGGGGGCGTTTCAGCGGCGGTTTCGGTGCGGAGAGATTGCTGGCAGCAAGAGCCGTCAACCGCCCACCGGCCACTGCACCCGCCAAACACCAACCACCAGCCGCCGACCGCCGCGCCGAGCGCCGAGCGCCCCCGCCAAGCGCCAAGCGCCAAGCGCCAAGCGCCAAGCGCCAAGCGCCAAGCGCCAAGCGCCAAGCGCCAAGCGCCAAGCGCCAAGCGCCAAGCGCCAAGCGCCAAGCGCCAACCGCCAAGTGCCAACCGCCAAGCGCCAGCCGCCGAGCGCCAGCCGCCGAGCGCCCACCTGCCCCGTACATCTGGCGGACGGTGTTGAGGGGCAGCAGCGCGGCCGCGCCGCGCGGCAGCTGCGAGACGCCGCGGTATGCGGTGTAGCCTTTTTTCAGGTTGTTTTTGGAGGGAGGGAGGGCTCAAATCGTCGGTTGTGGTTCGGGGCGGCGGGGCGGGGGTGTGAGCGGCGGCGGATTGGGCTGCACGCCAGCGTTCATGTGCGCACCAATGGCACGCGCGCCAATGGCATGCGGGCCGCGCCACTTTGCCCCCCACGAAGCGCGGTGTGGCGCTCCTCCTCTCCGGGCGCTCAAGCCCCCCTCAAAGGCATCCGAGGCCCGCCCCCACGCCACCTCCCGCCCCCCCGGCCGCCCCCACCTGCGTAGTTTGGCGCCGCAAGCCCGAGCCCCCGCGCCACCGCGCTGCCCGCGCCGTCCGCGCCGACCAGCGCCGCGCACGCCAGCGTGGACCCGTCGCTGAGCCGCACCACCGGCCCGCCCCCCGCCCCGCGCCGCGCCGCCTCGACGCCGTCGACGCCGGCGCCGAGGCGGACCGAGCCCGGCGGCAGCGCCTCGGACAGCGCGCGCAGCAGCGCGCCGCGCGCGACGCCCCGGAACTCGGCGTCGTCGCCGCCGGCGGCGGCGGCGTCGCAGTCGGCCATGTCGAACGCGCGCAGCACGCCGCCGTCGCCGCGCATGAGCTCAAAGCGCTCGAGCAGGAGCGGGTGCTGCGCGCGCAGCGCGCCGCCGACGCCGAGCGCGTCGAGGGCGCGCCACGCGTTGGCCTTTGGGAGGGGGGCGGGCGGGCGCGGTTGGGCGCGTTGGGGCGCGCGCGCGCGCGTTTCGGGCGGGCATGCGGCAAGGGAACCGCGCGCCGCGCAGCCGCCTCAGGCCCGCGCCGCGGTTCGCGAGTCGCGCTGCGCTGCGGTGTGCACCAGCACATGCGCTGGCTTCCGACCCCCCTCCCAAAGGGGGCCGCAGCAGCGCGCTGCAGCAGCGCGTGCGAGGCGCAAGGCGCGGCGGCGCGGCCGCTCACCCACAGCGCGATCGCGCCGCCCTCGTCCCGCAGCGAATCCGCGCGCTCCACCACCAGCGGCCGCAGGCCCGCGCGGTGCAGCGCCAGCGCGGTCGCGAGGCCCGCGATGCCGGCGCCGGCGATGACGATCGGGGGGCCGTCACCGCCGTCGGCGCCGGCGCCGGCCGCGGCTGCGGGCGTCGGGGCGGCGGGGCGGCGGGGCCTGCGGCTGCAGGGCGGCGCTCCCAGCGCTGATCGGCTGACGGGTCCGTAACGCGCAGCTGGGCGGGCTCTCGCTCCCGAAGGCGCTGTCGCCGCGGGCTGCATCGTCTCGCGGGACGAGATCTGAGCTGTTTGCCGCGGAGGCGCTTTCCTGCCAAAATAAAGACGGTGAAAGCGACAGGCTTCCAATGTGTGGGGTTGCTCGCACCGCCGCCACCGTACGCCACCGTCCGCAGCCGCCCGGCTGCGGCCTGCGCTGGGCCACCTGGCGCCACGCAATCTGACAGGCTTCCTCCACGCCCACCGCTGCGCCGAATTCGGGGGGCGTTACTGGGTTTGGTTTGTGAGGGCGCACAGGCAATGCACGCACACCACGGCAGCACACGAAAGGGGGCAACAGCGTGAGGGCTATCGTTCGGCGGTTACCTCCAGAATAGAGGCGCGTGCGGTCGGTTGGGGGTCGCTGCTGGGGGCTCTTTTGGGGGGTAGGGCGATGCCCTCACCCCCAAAGAAGGGCCTCGCCCGCAGGCGTCGGGCGGGGGAAGGGTGCGGCGGCGCGCAAGAGGGCGCGCGTGCAAGGGCGCACTTGGCGCCGCGCAGAACAGATGGACTGGGCCTGGCGCCGATAATACCCGCAAAGCAGAGCCGCAAAGCCGCAAAGCAGCAACGCCGCACAGCAGCAAAGCAAAGCCAAGACACGAAAGGGCTGGGCCGGCCGGCCGCCGCCGCGCGCACGCCGGCAGGCGTGTGGGGGGCGCGCCGGCCGGGGGCTCAGCATTCAGGGGGGGAAAGATAAGGGGCGCCCCCGGGCCTGGCGAGGCGCCGGGGGGAGCGGCGGTGCGTGGGTTCTGGTCTGCGAATGCGGCTGCATATCTGCGAACCCCATGCAAAGCGCGGTTTTCTGCGGCGCCGCAGGGGCCGGCGCCGCTTGAGGCTGGTCGAACTGAAAGAAAAAAAGGGCTCGCTCCGCGAGAGGCCGGCGCGCGCCGCCGCCGCCGCCGCCGCTCACGCGTCCCCGCCGCGCGCCGCCGCGATCTGCGACAGAGCCAGCAGCAGCCCCGCCGCCGCCGCGACGCGGGGACCGTCGCTGCTGCCGCCGCCGTCCGCGCCGCCGCCGCTGCTGCTGCTGCCTTCGCTGCTGCCTCCCAAATACTTTTGGGCCAGGTAGGCACCTGAGGGGTCTGTCACATGCGTGGGTTCGTTTTGGGGGCAGCGGCGGAGGTTTAGAGGGGGCCGCGATGGGTGGTATTGCGCACGGCAAGGGGGCAGCGTTGCGCACGCCTCCCTAAGCCAATCACACACACACATGCAGCCCGCAGCCCGCAGCCCGCAGCCAGCAGCCAAAGGGCCTAGGGGGTTGAACCCAAAACCCTCAACCCCAAGGGCCCACCCACCCGTGATGAGGTGCGACACGAGCTTGCCCTTGATGCCCGCCGGCGCCAGCGCAAACGTGAGCAGCGCAAACACGACCAGCTGCCCGCTGGACAGGCTCGACCCGAGGAAGCCCCGCCAGTAGGTCTGCGGCAGGGCGAAGAAGGTCCTGAAAAAGTCGTTGGTGGACCCCAGGTCGAGCTGGATTAGCAGCTCCATGCCGAAGAGGTGGAACGCCGCCTGCCGCCGCCTCTCCGCCGGCCACAGCGCCTCCCAAACCGCCGCCGCCGCCTCGCGCGCGCCCGCGTCGGGGCGCGCGAGCGCCGCGGCCGCGGCCGCGGCGGCGGCGGGGGCCTCCCGGAGGGACCGGGAGACGGAGAAGCCCGTGGCCGGGTGGACGAGGTTGGCCGCCGCGCCGAAGGCCGCGACGGGCTGGCCGGGGAGGGGCAGGGGGCCGCCCACTGGGATGTAGCTCCACTCCTCCTCGTGCACCTGGGGGGTGGGTGGGTTGGGGCGGGGGTCGGGGGGGTGTTGGTTAGGGGGGTGGAGGGGGCTTTCAATGCAGGGTTCGGAGGCTGTTGCTGGGGGCTTCCCCAGGGCGCCGTGGCGGTGCTCTGCTGGAGGCTTGCTTGGGGTGCTGCCCGGAGCGGCGCGGCGCACGCATGCGCATGGCAGCTCGACGGCGCGCCGCCGCCGCCGCCGCCGCCGCCGCCGCCGCCGCCGCCGCCGCCGCCGCCGCCGCCGCGCACCGTCTTCAGCTTCAGCCCCATCGCCGCCATCCGCCGCTCCAGCCGCCGCTTGAGCACCGAAAACGGCAGCGCCGGCCGCGCCACCAGGCAGGTTTCCTCCAGGAACACGCGCCCGTTGGCCAGCGGCATGGCGTAAAGGAAGGACGGCACCTCCCCCGAGCTGCCCCACAGCCCGTCGGCGGCGTTGGGGTGCTTCCCGCGCTGCAGGCGCTGCGCGGAGCCCTCCCAAACGCCGGTGTGGTGGCGGCGGTAGTCCATGAAGAGCATGGCCTTGGGGTCGTAGGCGTCGCTGTAGCTGTGTTTGTTTTCGGTTGGTTTGGTGTTGCAAACGGGTTGGTTGGGAATGGTTGGGAGTGAGTCGGGAATGTTGGGGGCGGTTTGTGGGCGGGTTGGTTGGTCCGGTTGTCAGCAGGCGGTTGGCTGGTGTGGGGGTTGTGTGTGGCGGTGCCCAGGGCCTCCAAGGAGCTCAGCGCCTCGGCCAGCGCAGCCGCGATCGGCGCTGCGGCCCCGTTCAATCTGCAACCCGCGCGCAAACCGCCCTCCATCCCCCCTCAAGCAAAAACAAGCAAGAAAAAGTGCTCACCCCTCCACCTCCGCCTCAATGCCATAAGCCGTCTGCGCCGCCACCGCCGGCGCGCCCTCCTCGTACTTCAAGAACCGCCCCGCCGCCTGCCCCGACGCCAGCGCCACCAGCCGCGCGCCGAGCGCCGCGCCGCCGGCGGTCGCGAGCCGCGAGGACGCACCGGGGCCGTCGGGGGTTTCGATGGCGGTCACCTCGTCGGCCAGGTAGGCGACGCCGGCGTTGGCGCAGAGGGAGGTCAGGCGGGCGCGCAGCTTGCGGCGGGACACGCGGCCGTAGGCGCGGCCGACGCGGACCTGAGGGCGGCGGTTTCGGCGGTTTCGGCGGCGGTTTCGGCGGTTTCGGCGGATCGGGGTTTTGGTGCTCCGAGGGGGCCGGCCACGCATGTACCAGCGGCGGCCCCCTGCCAACCACATGCCCCTCCTCCAACCAACACAACTCAAGTGGCAGGCCCCCTACCCAAAGCAAACAGGGCAGCGGCAGCACACACACACCACACACCTCGTGCCCCTCTTCCAAACAACAAATGCAAGTGGCAGCACCCCCCCACACACACACACCTCGTGCCCCTCTTCCAAACAACAGGACAGAGGCAGCACACAAACACCACACACCTCGTGCCCCTCCCCGAACCAGCACTGCGCGTCGGGGAAGGTGAGCTCCAGCGTGTCCTCCAGCCCCACCGCCTTGAACTCGTCCACCCAGACGCCGTAGTTGTTCACAAACGGCACGTCGGGGCCTGGGGGAGGGCGAGGGGCGGCGCGCAGGCCGGGGGTTGTCGAGGCGGCGCCCGGCTCGGCGCCTCTTGTGTGGCCCCGCCTGCGGGCCTTGCACTTCCCCCCACTGCTTGCAGCCTCGCTGCGGCGGCAACGGCAGGCGCCAGCCGCCAGTCGGACCGGCGCGCCGCGCGGCAGCCATGCAAAAGCGCGCAGACCGGGGCCCGCAGAGGCGCCGGAAAAAAAAAAAACCGCTTCAAAGCGGCGCACCGATGAGCCCGACTTTGAGGCCGCGCTCCGCGAGCTGCGCCGCCAGGAACAGCCCCGCCGGCCCGCAGCCGACGACGGCGACGTCGAGCGCCGCGCCGGGCGCGAGCGGCGGCAGCTGCGACGCGAGGCTGGGCTGCTCCGGGTCGCGCTTGCTGGACTGCGCGGGCGGCGGCGGCGGAGCGGGCGAGTTGTAACCGGCGCGCGCGCGCGCCGCGGCAGAGGCTGGGGCTGTGCTCGCGCGGCGGCGCTTTCCCCGGCCCTGCACCGCGCGAGATCCCCCCACCTGCGCGAGTACCAGGCCTGCCTCCGTCCCGCCCTCGCGAATGCGCTGGTTGGCGTCCGGGGCGGGCGGTGCTGCCGCGGGCCGGACAGCGGCCTGCTCGGGGGGCGAGGCCACGGCGCGCACAGCGGTGCAGCGGGATGAAGATGTGTAATTAAGCCCGAAGCGGCCCCAATGGGCGCGCCCCGAGCGCCGCTGCTGCCGCTGGCCGCATGCCCGCCCCTGCACGCCGCGCGCTGGACCCAGAGACTGCATGGCACCGCCGTCTTTGGGTGCTACGTATCGCCGAGAATGCTCTACGCCCGCCGGAGGCGGCCGAGGACCTTTCCCGGTCCTCGATCTCGGAACACCGACTGCACGCGTTCCGCGTCCGATACTTGCTCCTTTCTTACAGCTGCGCCCCCTCGGTGCGCGCCGCCGTTTTACTCGTCGTCGTCCTCGGGCGCCACGTTCAGCGGGTGCACCAGCAGCCCCGCGCGCGCGCCCTCGACCTTGCCCCACCGCCCCAGCCGCGGCTCGGGCCCCACCGCCGCCGCCACAAACCGGCCGCGCCGGTCGATCGCCAGCCCGTTGACGAAGCCCAGCGCCGGCAGCTCCCCGATCGGCCGCAGCGCCCCCGCGCCGCCGTGCTTGCTCTGCTCCACCGCCCACAGCCGCACCGCGCCGTCGCCGGCGCCGCTCGCCGCGAGGTCCGACCCCCGCGCCACCGCCACCGACTGCACCCAGCCCACCGCCGCCGACCCCGCCGTCGCCCAGCTGCCGCGCCCCGGCGGCGGCGCCGCCCCGGCCTCGCCCGCGCCGGCGCCCGCGGCGGCGCCGGCGCCCGCGCGGCCGTGCGCGCCTCGGTACACGCTGACCGGCTTCTTCTTCATCTGGCTCCACACCTGCAGGCTGCCGTCGTCCGCGCCCGACAGCCATTCCGTCCCAGTGATGTAGCGGCAGCAGCCGACCGAGGGGTGGTGGGCCCTGAATATGAGGTGGCTCTCCTCTTGCACCTTCCACACGCGGCAAGTGTGGTCGTGGCCGCAGGTCACCACCCGCTCCTGGCGCAGCGCGTCGACGCCATAGACCTCGGCCTGGTGGCCGAACAGCGTGTCAACTGGGTGTTTGGGGCGGGGTGGGGGGCGGCGGTGTTGTTTGGGGGGGGAGTAAGAGGGGGTGTGGGCGGTGTTTTGGGGGTGGGGGGCGTCAGAAGTGCGCCGCCAGCGGGCAAGAGGGCGCAGGCCGCGGCTGCCAGCGCCGCGGGCGGGCCGCGGGCGCGCGGCGGGCGCGCGGCAAGCCCCAACAACTGGGCACGCGCAAATCGGAACACAAATCGCGATGCGAGGCGCTCAAAGCCCCCGCGCGCGCCGGAGCGCCGCCGCCGCCGCGCACCGTACGCGCCGTCGTCCAGCGACCAGATTTTGACGGTGCGGTCGAGGCCGGCGCTGTACAGCGTGTGCGTGCCCTCCCTGAACGCGAGCCCGCTGACGGCGTCGCGGTGGCCGGGGTAGGACGCGACGTGCGCGCCGCTGGGCGCGTCGAACACGTGCACCTGGATGCCGGTTGCGCGGGGCGGGGTTTTAGGCTTTGGGGTGCGGGGCGCTTTCGGCGGGGGCCGCTCGGCGGCGCGAGGCGGTGCGCCGCCGCCGCGCAAGGCGCCGCCGCGCCGGCGGTCCCGCGGCGGCGGCGCGGCCGCCCTCCAGACTCCAAACACCGCCCCGCCTGGAACGACGAGGCGGGCAGACCCCAAGCAAGACCAGCCGGGCAACCCCACCCCCCCGCCCCCCCACCCCCCCGCCCCACCTTTCGGTCGCCGCCGCCGACGGCGAGGAACTTCCCGTCGCTCGAAACCGCCGCCGCATAGAGCGCCCGCAGCGCGCCCCGCCCCGCGCGGCGCCGCTTGACCCAGTCCGCCGCGTCGGGCGCCATCGAGGGCAGCGCGCCCTCCCCGGGCCGCGCCAGCCGCGTCCCGCGCATCGCCTCCACGTCCCATTTGTAAATGGTGCCGCACTTGCCGACCGTGAACGCCGCGGCGCCGTCGGGGGAGAGCGCGAGCGCGGACGCGGACAGCTCGTGCGCCGGCGCGAAGCGGCCCGAGCCGTACGGCAGCGCGCCCGCGCCGCGCGCCGCCTCGGCCGCCGCGGCGGCCGCCGCCTCGGCCTCGGCCTCGGCTTCGTCCTCCGAGGAGGCTTCGCTTTCGGAGTCGCTTTCAGAGCCCGGGGCGGCGCCGGCGCCGGCGCGCGGCGCGGCGCGGCCCTGGTCGGGGATGCTGATGCGGTGCGCCAGGTTGCGGTGCAGCCGGCCCTGGGCCTGGGGGCGCGGCGGGGCGGCGGGGCGGGCGGCGGGGCAGGGTCGGCGCCAGGGAGGGAGAGGGGTCTGCTGCGCGCCAGCCGCCCCTAATCGGCAAGCGCAGCTGCCTGCCAGTCCCTGGGAGTGGGGGCGAGACCAACCCGCGCCGCAGCTGCCGCCGCGCACCCCCAACCCCCTCTCCCAAACCACCCTTGGCACGCCAGGCAGAGGTTGCCAGCGGCCCGCCTCGGGCCGCCCCCCAGCGCGCGCGCGCGCGCGCACCTCTGCAGCGTCCTGCTGCAGCTTCTCCGCCAGCCGGTCCCTGCCCCCCGTCACCCCCCGCCGCTCCTCCTCGTCCTCGTCGCCGCCCTCCTCGTCCGAGGCGCCCCGCATCTGGTCGAGGTAGGCGCGCGCTGCGAGGGGGGGGGGGCGAGCGGCGGGGGCGGTTGTCATGCGTGGTGTGCAGGGAGGGACGGTGGCTGCGGGCAGGAGCTGTGTAGCCACCCTGGGTGGTGGGGCCGCAATCCCCGCGTGCGGCGTCCCCACGAGCCGGCTGCCGCCGCAGGCCTGCCCGCCCGCAGGCGGCCGCCGCAGCCGCCGCGCCGCGCCGCGCCGCGCCCCGGTCCCGGGCCTCACCCAGGCGCAGCCGCTTCTCCTCCGCCGTCTCCCGCGCCTCCTCGTCGTCGCTGCTCTCCTCCTGCTGCCGCGCGGCGCCCTTCTCCTCATCGCCCAGCAGGAAAAAGCCGGCGTCCTCGCCATCGGCGTCGTCGCCGCCGCCGCCGCCGCCGCCGCCGCCGCCGCCGCCGCCGCGCGTCTTCTTGCGGCCGCCCTTGTCGGCGGGCCGCTTGACGCGCTTCGACATTGTGGGCGCGTTCGCGGGACTTCTGCGGTGCGTTTGGCGTTGGGGCTCGCGGTGGCCCTCCGGGCGGCGCGGTGGCGAGATCAAGAGCAGCCCGCCTGGTTTCGAGGGGACCGTCAGATTATGAAAGGGAGGCAATTGTGGTCGTGTTGGGAACGGCCTTGCTTTCGGCGGCGGCAGCGGCGGTGCACGGCGGCAGCTGCCGCTGCGCCGCCGCTGCTGCTGCACTGGCGTTTCGCGCCGGCCAGCGCGGCAGACAGCGGGTAGAAACCACCAAGTCTCTGCCCGTAGTGGTGTGGTGGTGGTGGTGGTGGTGGCGGGACACCCACTGCACCGCGGCAAGGGAGTCGGCGCTGTGCGTTGACCTGCGCTTTGAAGTCCTGAACCGCGCCACCTGCCTCTGTGCATGGCCCTTTGTCCGTCAGTGTGCTCCCGAAGGATCAATGCGCGTAGTGCGGGCCCGCAGGCGGGTGCGGCCGCGGTCTGGCGCCGGGCGGCTGCCTGGTCGCTGCCCGGTGGCGCTCCGCGCCTGAAACCCCCGCACCCGGCGCGGCCGCCGCGCACTCCCCCTCGGTCAAACGTCTCCCATGCGTCTCGCCCACCCCTTGACGTCGCCGCAAGGCGCCCGCTGGGGGCGTCCGGCGGCCCCAGCGCTGACCCAACGCCGGCAACCGGTTTGGGCGCGCGCCAGCTCCGCCATGGACGCCGCCAAGAGCGAGCAGCTTGAGCAAATGCTTTCCCAGCAGCGAAGGTGGGCTGTCGGGCGTTTGAGCGCAGGCGGCAGGCCCCCGGGACCGCTCGCAGCTGACAACAACCCGCCCCGCCGCCCCCCTCGCGCGCGCAGGATGATGCAGAAGCGCCGCGAAATGGCGGACGCGCGCCGTGAGGCGCAGCAGCAGCAGCCGAGCGGGGGCAGCAGCAGCGACACATGGTGCGTGCTGGCGGCGCGCGCGCGCATGCCGCGCCGGTCCGCCGCCGCCGCCGCCGCCCGCAGACCGCCGCCGTGTCGGCCCCCCACCGCGCCGCCCCCGCTCAGCATCCAACGATCTCCCAACCCGCACCCATTCTCACCCCCTCCCCTGCCGGGAAAAAACCGCGCCCGCAGGTGGGAGGTTGACCTGCCGCCCAACATGCTCAACGTCGCGAGCCCGCAGCACCTGCAGGCTGCCCTCGCCGCCGCCGCAGCAGCAGACCAGCTCGCCGTCGTCGCCTTTTTCAGCCCTGAGTGCTACGCCTGCCGCGCGCTGCAGCCGACGCTGCGCAAGATCGCGCGCGGCGCGCCGCCGGGCGCGCTGGCCGTGCTCAAGGTCAACGGCGGGGACGAGCAGCTGCGGCCCTACCTGGAGGCGCATGACGTAACCAAAATCCCCCACTTCCACCTGTACCGCCGCGGGGAGCGGGTGGCGGAGTTCACGGCCAACCTGCAGCCCGAGAAGCTGCGGCTGCTGCGCCAGCAGCTGGCGGAGCACATGCCCTGCGGCGCCGGCGGCGGCGGCGCCAGCGGGGGCAGCGCCAGCGAAAACGGTGCCAGCGCCAGCGGCAGCGCCGGCCAGGGGTGATGCCGCTGCCGCAGCGGCAGCATCCGGAGAACGGATGAAAGCGCAGGCAGTGCGTTTGCCGCCGCCGCGGCATGCCTCGTGGCGCCCGCGGCGTGCGACCCGCCGCGGCAGTGTGGGGGGCCCCGTGGTGGCTCGTGCTCCTGGGAGTCCCCCCTTGCGCCTGCACAAACGGATTGATTGAGCCCCAACGCCAACCCCGAATCAAACGCAACACCGCCGACCGCCCACTCGGCCGCCGCAAGCGTGCCTTTCCCTGCTGCCTGTTGACCCCCGGCGTGCCGTGGCCGTTCCCATAGAAACAGCTGGCGGCCACGCGTTGGAACGCGCCGTCTCTTTCATACAATCATGCTTACGCTATTGATCTGGACCCCCCTTCCAGTCACTTCACCCCGCATCAGGGGCTCCCCCCAACCCCCACCCCGTGCCGCCCTCGGACCCGCGGCACCGGCCGCACCGCCGCCGCCCCCGTTTGTCCTCCCGTCCCGCCGGCCCCCCCATTGTGTGTGTTTCTACCTCTGTGTCTTCCCGTCGCCGCGCTTTGCGGCAAGCCGGCCCCGGCGCGCCCACAACCCGTGTGCAGGGCCGCCCGCACGCCCCTCCCATGCGGTGCGCCCCTCCCATGCGCCGCGGGCTGGCGCGGCGCCTGGCCCCGCGGCCGGCGCCGCGGAAGCCTGGGGCGGGGTGAGGGGCGCATGCGCCGCCAGCGCCGCATGCGCGCGCCTTGCAAGGGCCCGCAGCAACACCCCCGGGCGCGCAGGCGCGGCCCGCGCAGTTGCTGCGCCGTGTACCTCAGTGATCATCCGTCTGTTGTGGAGCTCCCCGCGCGCTCTGTGTCGTGTGCACTGTTGTCAGGTTGGGTGCGAGACTGTGACGAACCCCGCAGCGCCGCGGCCACTGCCGCCGAGGGTGCGTCGGCGCCGTCGTGCCGCGCACGTTCCGAGTAAAAACGCATGCGCGGGCCCCTCGGCACGGATCGCTGGTGCCCAGGCGGGGCAAGACCTGCAGCCCAGTCCAGGGCGGCGCACCGCCGGCTTGCTCCCGCTGCCTGCAAGCCCCCTTACTCAACGAATTTCTCAGAGTGGCGGGCTGGGCCAGATGGAATGCGGTCCGCGCCATGCGCGGGGCCTGCGGGGCCCCGCCCGGCCGCGCCCGCATGCGGAGACGGGGGCTCGCGCTTCGGGCTTCCGGTCCGCGCGCCTGCCGGCCGCCGCGCCCCCGCCGCGGGGCCCCTTATTCCAGCCCCCCCGTTTCAATCGCACATATGCAGTTTCAGCGCCGCCTCCCCGGCCTTTTTTGGACGCCAGGACGCCTCCCCCGGCCCCGCCCGCTCTCCACGCAGGCACCCCGCTGTCACCCCCGCCCTCCGCGGCTTTCAGGCCCCTCCCCCGCCCTCGTCCTCACTTTCCGGTTGCTCCGTACCGGCTGATAGCGATCGCGCCCTCCCCCGGGCCCCTTCCCCGAGTGATCTAGCAGGAACAGAACGCAATGGCGGACGAGGCGGGCCCCTCCGACCCCCACGCCGCGGCGGCGGACGCCAGCAAGAAGAAGGACTTCAGTACCGCGATCCTGGAGCGGAAGAAGTCCCCCAACCGCCTGGTGGTGGACGAGGCGGTGAACGACGACAACTCCGTGGTGGCCCTGCACCCCACCACCATGGAGAAGCTGCAGCTGTTCCGCGGCGACACCGTGCTGCTCAAGGTGCGGGGCGGGAGGCCTCCCCGGGCGCGGGGCCGGGACTTACGTGGTGCGGGGCCCGCCTGCCCGCTCCCCTGGCCTCCCTGGGGCCCCCCTGACGCCGCCCTATGCCGCGTTGCGCTGATCCAACGCCCCACAGGGCAAGAAGCGGCGCGACACGGTCTGCATCGTGCTGGCGGACGACTCGGTGGACGAGACCAAGATCAGGATCAACAAGGTCGTGCGCAAGAACCTGCGCGTGCGCCTCGGCGACATCGTCTCTGTGCACCAGGTGGGGGGGAGGCCGGGGCGCACCGCCGGCGGGGGGCCCGGCGTGCGCGCGCGGCGGCCGTGTGCGCGCGCGCTGCCTCGGCCGCGCGCCGCGCATGGTTGGCGCTGTGGCTGGGGCGGGCTGGCGCCGCGCTGTGCGGGCGGGGACGGGGGGCCAGCACGGCTGTGTAGATGCGAAGCCCTCGGGGCAGCGCGCGGCCTTGTTGCCTGCCACTCAGGGCCACGCCACTCGCATTCTGCACGAAGCCCGCTCGCAATGCGGGTGGCGCGGCTTTTGCTGCAGGCGCAACGCAAACAGGCAGCACATACAAGCATGCTCGGCCTTCCCCCCACCGAGCAACCATCCAAGCACACAAGCAAGCAACCAAAACAACCCCCCCCAGTGCACCGACGTCAAGTACGGCAAGCGCGTGCACGTGCTGCCCATCGACGACACCATCGAGGGCATCACGGGCAACCTGTTCGACTCCTTCCTCAAGCCCTACTTCCTCGAGGCCTACCGCCCAGTGCGCAAGGTGGGAAGGGGGGGGTGCGAACTCGGCGCGCGCTTTTGTTTGTGTCGAGGCGGGGGAGGGCGAGCGCGGCAGCAAGAGCGCTGCCCCCGCACGCGCTTTGGCGGAGGCTCCATCGCCGGAGCTCGCCCGCCGCGCGCCGCGCCAGCGGGCGGCACCTGCGCCTGCGCAGCAGCAGCAGCAGCCCGGCGCCCCGGGCGCGCGCCCCGCACGCAACCGACCCACGCGCGCGCGCGCGCGCACACACACACACACACACCGTCGACCCGCCGCGCCGCGCCCGCAGGGCGACACCTTCCTCGCGCGCGGCGGCATGCGGTCCGTGGAGTTCAAGGTGGTGGAGACCGACCCCGGGGAGTACTGCATCGTGGCGCCCGACACGGAGATCTTCTGCGAGGTGGGGGCGGGGGAAGATCTGAGGGCCGGGGGAAGGATTGGGACCGCGGAACGGCTGGGGACCGGGGGAACGGTTGGGGAGAGGAGAACCACTGGGGGCCGGCGGGGGGCTTAAAGCTGGCCGCCCTGGGGCTTTGGGGGCGGCAGAAGGGGGAGCCGACGCGCCCACCGCGGGCGGCGCTCGAGGCGGAACCCCGCGGCGGCGCAGCGCGCCGCGCGCCGCGCGCCGCGCGCCGCGCGCCCACGTGCGCGCCGGCAGCAGCCCAGAGTCGCGCGGCCGCGTCCCAAAACCGCCCCGCCGCCCCGTTCGTCTCCCCCCCCCCCCCCCGCGCGCGCAGGGCGAGCCCATCAAGCGCGAGGACGAGGAGAAGCTGGACGAGGTGGGGTACGACGACGTGGGCGGCGTGCGCAAGCAGATGGCGCAGATTAGGTGGGGGGGGGGTGGGGCGCAAAGGGGGGAGGGCTGGCCTGGCGGCCAGGCGCTGCCGCACTCGCGTGGGGGGGGAGGGCTGGCCTGGCCCCGCGCGGGGCCAGGCCTGGGAGCCAGGCTCTGCCGGGCGGGCCGCGGGGCCTGGCGCGGCGGTGGCGCCAGTGGGCGTTTTGTCTGCGCTAGGCCGCGGCGGTTTCGGTGGCGCGCCAGCCGCGGGGGCGAGGGGGGAGGGCTGGCCGCAGGCTCGGCCTTCGGTTGCGGCGCGTGCCCGGTCGTGCGCGCCGGCGTGGCGGGCCCTCAGCCGGGCTTGAGCGTGCACCGCCGCGCCCGCGGTGATGACGCGCTCTCTGTCCCCTTCACACACCTGAAACGTAAAACCTCACCCTCCAAAAACGACCCCCCCCAACCCCCACCCCCCCCAGGGAGCTTGTCGAGCTGCCCCTGCGCCACCCCCAGCTGTTCAAGACCATCGGCGTGAAGCCCCCCAAGGGCATCCTGCTGTACGGCCCCCCCGGCAGCGGCAAGACGCTCATCGCGCGCGCGGTGGCCAACGAGACGGGCGCCTTCTTCGTCATCGTCAACGGGTGCGCTTGGGGCGCGGCCGGGAGCGCAGATCGGCGCTCCGCCGGGCTGGGCCGGGCTGGGGGCTGCGGGGCCGCGGGAAGGGGGGGGGTTGCGCGCGGGAGCTGCGCAGCCGGCCGCTGCGGCAGCGCCCAACCCCCTTGTCCGCCTCGGCCACCCCAACGCCGGCGCAACTGCACGATCGCCCAACCGCGCACTGACCGCGCCAAACCCGCACCCCCCTGCAGTGCATCCGCGAGAAGATGGACGTCATAGACCTGGAGGATGACAACATCGACGCAGAGGTGCTGGCCAGCATGGCGGTGACTCAGGTGGGGGGGTTGGGGGGGTGTTGCTGTTGTTGTGGGCGTGCGGGTGGCGGTGGTGGTGTGCGGCGTGGGGCTGCAATGGGGGGCGGGGCTTTGGCGTCGGCGGCGGGCCCTGTCGGTCCCTGCGCAGGAGGGGAAGGGGCCTTCGGCGGCGGCGGGGCCCGCCGTTGGCTGCGGCGCCGCCGCCGCGGGGCGGCTTGGGCCTCGTGCCCCCGCAAGCGCGCAAGCCCCGGCCTGCCAACAACAGCCGCCCCCCTTCCCCGTCCTCCCCGCCCTTTCAAGCCCCAGCCTGCTAACAACACCCCTCCCCCCCCTCCCCCCCCCCAGGACCACTTCAAGACCGCCCTGGGCATGTCCAACCCCTCCGCCCTGCGCGAGACCGTGGTGGAGGTGCCCAACATCACGTGGCAGGACATCGGGGGGCTGGAGGGCGTGAAGAGGGAGCTGCAGGAGCTGATCCAGTACCCGGTGGAGCACCCCGAGAAGGTGGGGGGGCTGGGGCGCTGCTTTGCTTTCGGGTTGCTTTCGGGTTGGCTTTCAAGCACGAGGGATGGCCGCACGGTTTGCTGTGCTGTGCCGGTCTGCAATGGACAGGGCTGGCTTTGGGCAATGGAAACGGGCGGCTCAACCCCCCAGCAACCTCGAAGACACAGCGCCGCCGATTGCCTTCGCTGCACGCCGCCCTGCCAAACACACCCCCCCCCTCCCGGAAAAAAACCACCCTTCCCCCAAACAGTTTGAGAAGTTCGGCATGGCCCCCAGCAAGGGCGTGCTGTTCTACGGCCCCCCCGGCTGCGGCAAGACCCTGCTGGCCAAGGCCATCGCCAACGAGTGCCAGGCCAACTTCATCAGCGTCAAGGGGCCGGAGCTGCTCACCATGTGGTTCGGGGAGTCGGAGGCGAACGTCAGGTGGGGGGGGGTGCTTTGGGCACTTGGGGAGTCGGGGCAGCGGCTGGTGGGGAGCGGTTACGGGAGAGCGGTTTGGTGGGGGAGCGGTTGGTGGGGAAGCGGCTGGGGGCAGCGGCTGGGACCCGGCCGGCCAGAGAGAAGGCACCACCCGCAACAACCCCCACCACCCCCCCCCCCCAAACCCCCCCCTAAACCCCCCCCCCAACACCCCCCCTAAACCCCCCTCCACCACCCCCCCTAAACCCCAAAGGGAGATCTTCGACAAGGCGCGCGGCTCCGCCCCCTGCGTCCTGTTCTTCGACGAGCTCGACTCCATCGCGGTGCAGCGCGGCAGCAGCAGCGGCGACGCGGGGGGCGCGGCTGACCGCGTGCTCAACCAGGTTGGGGGGGGGGTGGTTTTGGGGGGTTTGGGGGGTGCTTGGAGGGGCTGGGAAGTGTTTGGGGGGGCTTGCCTTAGCTTGCAAACTCGTCTCACCCCCTTGACACACGCACCCAAAGCCCCGAAACGCCCCCTATCTCATGCACCAACCCCTTCAATCGCCTAACCCCCCACCCCCCCAGCTGCTGACGGAGATGGACGGCATGAACAGCAAGAAGACGGTGTTCATCATCGGCGCAACCAACAGGTGGGGCTTTGGGGCTGCAGGGCCGGGGCCGTCTCGCCTGCGGCCAGCGGCCGAGCCGGCCGGGGTCCAGCTTTCAAACGCAAATGAGGCAGAAAGTTGCCGTTCCTGTCAAATGCCCCAATCCGCCTACCCCTCAGGCCTCAACCCTTCCAAACAAGCCCCGCCCTTCTCAACCCTAAAAACCCATTTCGCTTCCTCACCCCCCCACCACCACCACCCCTTTAAAAAAGGCCCGACATCATCGACCCCGCGCTGCTGCGCCCCGGCCGCCTGGACCAGCTGATCTACATCCCCCTGCCCGACGACAAGAGCCGCACCCAGATCTTCAAGAGCGTGCTCAGGAAGAGCCCCATCGCGCCCGACGTCGACTTTGACACGCTCGTGCGGTGAGGGGGGGCGGGGGCGGGGTTTTGCAGTGCCGTGGGGCGGGCGCGTTGACGCAGCAGGGCGCGTGTGCGCGTGTGCACGCGCGCCGCTGAAAGGGCACCCCTTGCTTGCGCTGCCGGCTGCCGGCTGCCCCCTTCCCAACCTCCTGCAACCCCCAAACCCACCCACCCACCCCCAACCCCAACCAACTCTCGCGTTGGCTTGCAACGCGCACGCGTGACGCCCTGAGTCCCTCTCATCCAACCCCCCCCCCCCCCCAACCCCACCCCACCCAACCCCCCCCCCCAGCTTCACCCACGGCTTCTCAGGCGCCGACATCACCGAGATCTGCCAGCGCGCCTGCAAGACCGCGATCCGCGAGAACATCGAGAAGGACCTGGAGCGCGCGCGGCGGAGGGCGGAGGACCCGGACCTGATGGAGGACGACGTGGACGAGGTGGGGGGGTCGAGCCCCGGCGGCGGCGGTTTGATTTTTGGTGTTGGGGTTGCCCCGCTGCCAGAGCTCTGGGGCTTCTGAGGCTGAGCTCTGCTCTGCGGCGCACCTCCCGGCTCGCAGCGCCGCCACCCCCATCCAAACACAGCTACCCAACCCCTACCCAAACCAACCGCCACCCAACCGCCCAACCGCCACCCCCAACCGCCCCCACCCCCCCCCCCCCAAAGGTCCCCTGCATCACCAAGGCCCACTTTGAGGAGTCGATGAAGTACGCCCGCCGCAGCGTCAGCGACGCAGACATCCGCAAGTACCAGGCCTTCGCGCAGACGCTGCAGCAGAGCCGCGGCTTCGGGACGGACTTCCGCTTCCCCGAGGGCGGCGTGGCGGCGTCCGGCGGCGGCGGCGGCGCCGCGGCGGCGGCGGCGGCGCCGGCGGCGGGCGGCGGGGCGTTTGCGGGGGGCGCGGCGGCGGCGGCTGAGGAGGACGACGATCTCTACAGCTAGGCGGCGCGCGCGCGCGCCCGGGGCCCGGGGCCCGGGCCGCCGCGTCGACGAGGCGCTCCCGCGCGCGGGGCCCGGGCGGCCGCGGCGCGGCTTGCTGCGTTGCGGCTTGCGCGCCGGCGGCCGCGGGCGCGGCGGCGGCGTTTGATCCCCCGTGGCATCAGCCGCGGGGCCGAGGGCGCGGCGGCCGGGCCGCGCCGGGCCGGGCCCCACTTCGGTTGGGCTGGATGGGTGAGGGCGAGGGCGCCCCCCCTGGCGTGCGCATGCATGCACGTGGCCTCGGGTAGGCTTCTCTCTAGTAGGCTCACGCGGCCCCCCCCCGGCGCCGCGCGCCGCGCGCGCGCGCCCCTCGAGGCGTGGCGCGCGCGGCGCGCTGCGGCGGCGTATTCGGGCCGCTGCAGCGGGACGTGCCGTTTTGGGCACGACCCTTTCACTGTAAAAACGGCTTGCGCAAACTTGAAGACGGCTTGATACCCAGCGCAGCGCGGCCTGCCCAGCCCCCAGCCGACAGCGCGCGCAGCTGCCCTCGGCTCCCTCAACACACGCCTGCCTGCAGATCTGGGGGGGTGGCGCTTTTTACAGCGGCGATGCGGCCCGGCTTGCTTCATGGGCAAGCGGGGCTGGGGCTGGGAGGGGGGGTTGTTGCAGGGGAGTGCACGCGCCCGCGGCGGGTCAGGGGAAGGGGCAATTGCTTGCCAAGTCAGCAAGTAGCAGCAGGGGCAGCAGCAAGGGTGGGGGAAAGGGGAGGGAAAGCGGGATCAGTGCCCAATGCCAGGCAGCGGCGCGCGCCAGCCCGTCACAGGGCCGAGGGGGGCAGTATGACGCCCAGCGGCGAGGGCCCCGCGCCGGGCGACGGCACCGTCACCGCCACCGCCGGCGCGGGCGGCGTCGAGGCGGCGCGCGCGCCCGGCGCCGGCGAGGCCCCGCTCCCCCCCGCGCCGCCGCCGGGCGTGCGGTTGAGCGGCGGCCGCCCCACCCGGCCGCCCCTGCCGCGGCCCCTGCCGCGCCCCCTGCCGCGCGCGCCCGGCGGCGGGTTTGGCGGCTGCGCCGGCACGGGGACGCCGCCCGGGTGGCGCCTTTTGATCAGCTGCAGCTGGTGCATGGCCGCGGCGGCCGCGGCCAGCAGCGCCAGCTGGGCGAACTTTAGCCGCTGCTGGTACAGGGCCTCCTGCTCCTGGTGGTTTGGGTGAAGCTGCTGCTGCTGCTGCTGCTGCTGCTGCTCCTCCTCTTGCTGCTGCTCCTCCGTGCGCCCAGACGGCCCCGCGTCCGCCTGCTCCTGCTGCTGCTGCTGCTCCCCCCGCGGGGCCCCCTCGCCGCCTTGCTGCTGCCCGCCCTGCGGCCGCTGCCGCGGCTCCACCGACGGCCCGCACACGGAGAGGCAGGCCGTGACCAGGTCGACCGCCTGGCTGGCCACCTCTGCCGCATCGGGCGCGTACGACTGGAGCCCGTTCCAAACCCAAAGCGGCAGCGCGAGCCGCGTGTGCGGCGCGGCGGCCGCGGCGGCGGAGCGCTGGTCGGCGGCGGCGGCGGCGGCGGCGGCCTCGGCCGAGGTGGCGGCGGCGGCGGTGGCCGCCTCCTTGGTGGCGGCCACTTCGTCGTACTGCCCGGCGTTCTCCTGGCGGGACGGTTTGCCCCATCGGGTTTGGGTTTTGGAGTTGCTTTAAATGGTGCGAGTGGCGACGCAAGTGAGAGGCATACGACGGGGCAGGGACACGCATGGGGCTTCACACTTCACAGCGCAGGCAGCGCCGGCAGCGCGGCAGCGCAGCCCACGCCGCCGCAGCCGCAGCCGCAGCTGCCCCCAATGCGCTCGGCCCGCCCCCCAAAGCCCACCACGATGTGCTGGAAGGCCACCTCAAGTGCGGCCATTTCATCGAGGTGGGTGGGGAAGTACTTGGCGGGCATGCCTGGGGGTGGGCAAAGCCGCCGGGAGGGGCGGTCAGCGGTCGGCGGGCGGGCGATTGCGGCGAGGGAAACGAAGGCGGCGGCTGGGCGCATTGGGTGACGCGCCCGCCGGCTGCACTGCAGGCCTCGCTATCGCACCGCTACCTGTGCGCGGCGGGCCCCTCCTGCATGCTGCGGCGGGCGCGCGCGGGCGACAGCGCAGCACAAACGAAGCCCCGCACGAACCCGCGCCCGCCTCCCCGTCCAACCCCGCCCCCCACCTTCCGGCTTGCCGCGCTTCCGCGACCGCACGTCCGCCCCGCCCGTGCTGCGCCGCCCGAACCCCGCGAGCCCGCTGGAGTACATCGACAGCGGCGCCTGCAGCACGGGCGCGCCGGCGGATGAGTCGAGCGCGAGCTGCCCCTGCTGCTGCAGCGCCGCCACCTGCGCCTTGACCTGGGCCTCCCGGGCTTCCCAGTCCTTGTCCTCGTAGTCCTTTTGGGGGGGGTGGGGGGTCGGTGCGGGTTGGCGGGTGGGCGCTGCGGGTGGGCACTCACGGCGCGGGTGCGAGGGGGCCGAGGCGCCGCGCGGGCGCGCGGCGGCCTCGCGGCGGCTGCGAGGCTGGCCCCCAACCGAGCCCGCACCTCTTCGGGCGCGCTGCAGCTGTTTTTGATGGGGTCCGAGTTCATGGAACAGAACCTGTGGGCGGGCGGGCGGGCGGGCGGGCCGGCGGGCGGGCGGGCGGGCGGTGGGCGGCGGAGCGCGCGCAGCGGGCGGCCGCCGGGGGTGGCGCCGCGCGCGGCAAGCGGCCGGGGCGAGCGGCTGTCCCGCGGCCACAAGGGCACAAACACGCGGTCACTGCCCTCACTGTGGGTCCCTGGGCCCCCGATCGGGGCCCGAGAGGCTGCTGCCCCACTGCGACGCACCATTCCACGTCCTCCGGGGGCGCCCTGGACCCGGGAGGAAGCTTGCGCCATTTCTTGCAGTCCGGGTTGTCGCACTGGACCCATACGTCCTCCACCAGCACGGGGGCGGCCACAAAAACGGGCTGCTGGGCCTTTTTGCCCCTCCCGCGGCCCCGCCCGAACATGGCTGCTGTCCCGGAAGGTCCTCTGGCAACTTAACTACGTCTACGTGCACGATGGGGTGCTGAAGTCCCCGAGGGACGCCAGATCACACCGCCCGGGCGCGCCTCCGAGGCCTGGGGAGAGCTGCAGCACTGCCAATACGGAGGGATAGGACGCCAAAGATTGATCCTGTGTACGGCCTGGGACGCGAGAAGCGGCTTTGTGGGGCAAGGCAGGTTGCCCGCAGGCAGCTGCCAAGGCGCCGCAAACTCCAAGGCAGTGCGTGTCTCGCAACGGTTACAGCACAGGCGCAGTTGCGCCCGTTTCCTGCAGTCTGCTTTATCCAGCTCCCAGCCGCCGCAAGCTCAGGCGGCTGCGATGCTCGCCCCCGCCCCGGCTCCGCCCCCCGGCGCGGGCAGCGCCGGCGCCGGCCGCGCCCCGCCCAGCCCCGGGAGCCGCGGCCGCGGCGGCGGCAGCGCCAGCGCGCGCTCCCGCCAGTCCGGCCGCTCCGACTCGAGGCGGTGGCGGAAGAGCTGCGGGTAGCGCGCCGCCTCGGGATCCGTTTCGGTGACGAGGTAGCGGCGCGGCCCGCCGTCGCCGTCGGCGCCCTGCGGACGGGGGGCTTGGTGCCGTGGGTGCGTGCTTGCTTGCGTGAGGCTGCGGGCGCAGGCTTGCGCTCAACTTGGGCACTGCTGCTTGAAGCAGCTGCGCGGCCTTTGAGAGAGAGAGACGGTCACCGGGCGGGGGGCACTGGCAGTCGAGCGGTGTGAATAATCAAAACCCCCCGCCCTCAGCCCAGCCCCGCCCGCCGGCTCGCCGGCTTGCAAACCGTGCAAAGCAATCCCGGGAAAGGGCCCCCACAACTGAAACAAAGCCCACCTCGTTCAGCCAGTCCGTGGGCACGAGGCGGCCGTCGCACATCAGCGCCAGCAGCGCGCGCGCCGCCGCGTCGACGAGGCGCCAGTCGGCCGCATGGCCGCCGGCCGCAGCGGCCCCCGGCGCCGCACCACCGGCGCCGCCCCGCTCCGCCGCGGCCCTGCAGCTGCACGCCGCCGCCTCTGCGCCGCTTTTTGCGCCGCAGCATTCAAAAGGCCCGGGGGGCCCCCCGTCCCCGGACTGATCCGGCAGGGGGGCCTCGTCGCCGCCGCCGTCGGGCCGTCGCGGGGCTGGCAGCGCGGGGCAGGGGCCGCGCGCGGCCTCGCGCCGCCGCGCGACGCAAGCGCGCCCCTCCTCGGCCAGCGCCCGCAAAGCCGCCCCGTCCAGCAGCCCCACCACGCAGCGGGTCTGTCAAACAGCCGCGGGAAACGCGCGCGGCGGCGTGTTTCTAACAAGCCCACAGTTTGAGCTTATGAAGTAGGCTTTAATACGCCCCCCACAATGCACAAGCTAATCTAGGCACTCCATGGCATGTGCAATCCACCCCCACCCCCCCAAAAAAACGCTCCTGCCTCCCCACCTGCTCAAGCACCAGCTCGCACATGCGCAGCAGCCGGGAGCCGCGCGGGGTGCTGAGGTCCAGGTGCGACCACTCGCGCCCCTCGGACAGGCGCTGCGGCGGGGAGCGCAATGTTGTTTTGCAGCAGCGGCGGGGGGCGGATTTCGTCGTTGGCGGGGGATTAAATCACACCTCAGTGGCTCACACATGCCAGGCATGCAGCTGGCTTCACAAGCTGAGCGGCATCCCTAAGCCCAACCCAGACCTGCCGCCCACAAGCTGCGCCCAACACGCCCACGCGGCGCACCGCAAAGAAAGCCCACCTCGAGCCACGCGCGCACATTGGCGTCGCCGGCCTCCTCCGCCACCACCGCCTCGACCATTCGGGAGCACTGCAGCTGCAGCGCGCCGTCCGACAGCGGCCGGCAGCGGCTGCCGCCCTCGCCGCTCGGCCCGCCGGCGGCCGCGCCCCGCAGCCGCACCAGCAGCGCGGCGCTGCCGCGGAAGCTGCCTGCAGCGCTGTCGCCGGCGTCTCGGGGCGGCGCGGCGGCAGGCCCCTGCCTTAGCTCCGTGTGCGCAAACCAAAAGGCGGGCACCAGCAGCGTGTCGCCGGGTCCCAGGTCCACGACGGCGCCCCGCACCTGCGGGGCGATTTGGGTCGCGTTGTGTTGTTGTGTTGACCGCGTTGTTTGACCGCGCTGTTTGACCGCGCTGTTTGACGAGCCAGCTGCAGGCCCCAGAACAGCAAGCACCAGGCGTCCCAGCAGCGCGCAGCGCTGCTCAGCCGCGGCGGCGCCGCCGGCAAGCGCCGGGCACCCACCTCGCGTGCCCTCGGCCACGCCTCGGTTTGGGGGTGCTCAAAGTCGAGGCAGCTGTAGCCGTCGTATGGGTGGGCCACTGGGTAGGGCACCGCGCCGCGGAACGCCTTGTTTTTTTGCGCGTTGGGGTTGGGGAGTGGTATGTTTTCAGGTGTGCAGGAAGGTGTGGAGATGCGCGGCAAAGGAGGAGCCACGGGTTGTGTCGCGAAAACGCACCCGGCAGCACGCGCGGACGAAACCGGACGCACGAGCGCCACGTCAGCGCGCGCGCCGGCGCACGCACCGCCTCTGGTGGCACCAGCAGCACGCGGCAGGCGCCCGCGATCGGGGCGACCAGGGTGTCGTGCGTTTCGTACCGCGCCGGCAGCAGGCAGCCTGCGGGGCCTGCCCGCAGCGCGACAGAGCCCTCCGCGGACCAGCCGCCGGCCTGCTTTCGGGCGGGGGGGGGGCGGGGTTTGGGTTGGGTTGGGGGGGCAGAGCGACCGAGGGTGGGCAGAGAGGCAGGCCGGTGGTTTGTCAAGCACTTGAGGCAACAGGGTGGAGGCGGGGGAGGCGTACGTTGTTCAATGGTAAGCTTTGGTTTTGCCATCGATCCCTTTGGCAGAGCAAATGCGTGCCAAAAACAAACCACCACCGCGCAACCGCACCGTCGCAAGCAGCTGCAGCTGCTGCCAATCAAGCAGGCCCTCTGCCAGCCGCCTCGAGGCCGCAGCAGCGCCGCTGTCGGGCGCGGCGGCCGGCTGCACGTCGGGCGCGGCGCACAGCAGGCGCGACAGCTCTGCCCAGTGCCGGGCGCTCGGGTGGACGCGGGCGCGCGCGCCGCTGCCGCCGCCGCCGCCGCCGCCGCCGCCGCCGCCGCCGCCTCCGCCGCCGCCGCTGGGCAGCAGCTCCCAGCTGCAGACGTCGACCTGCGGCCCGGGGCGCGCGTGGGCGGGCGCGTGTGTTCGCAGGGTGGCTAGCTAGCAGTGTCAGCAAATAACCCGAGTTGAGTGAGAACTGCGTCTCCGCAACGCCGCAGCTCGAGAGCGTGCTGCGCCAACCCGCGCGCGGCGCGGCGGCGCGGCGGCGCCCACCGTAAGCAGCAGTTTGTGGGCCTCCCAATCCAGCCAGCAGCGCCGCCACTCGTCCAGCCCCACGCCCGGCAGCGGGCGGCCCTTGCGCTCGGGGCGCCTCAGCTCGTAGTAAGCTCCGGGGGCGTTTTTCGAGGCGTCGCAGCGCATGAAGCGCGCACTGGATGCGGGACTCGCAAGCACCGCCGCCGCCGCCGGGGTGGCCGAGCCTGCCGCGGCGGCTGGGCCGGCCGGATGCTCGCGCCGCCACAGCGAGGGGCCTCCGCCGGCGCCGCCGCCGGCGTCCTGGTCGCCGGCGCTGTCGCCGCCGCCGGCGGCGCGCGCGTCCGAGGCGACCCCGGCGGCGGCCTCGCGGCGCGGCGGCGCGGGCGCGAGCGCGCAGGCGCCGAGCCTCGTGCCGCGCAGGACCACGGGCCCGCCGCGCCGCAGGGCAGCCGCGGCCCCTGCGGCCGTGAGCTGCTTGGGCCAAACCTCTGCCACGGCAATGACCTGCGGAGCGGCGGCGGCGGCGCCGCCGCCGCCGCTGAGGCCGTCGGCATCCTGCTGCAGCCACGGCGCGCAGCGCCAGCGGCTGCGGCGGGCTGCCGTTGACGCGGCGGCCTTGATGCCCACCAGCGGCTGGGGCGGCACCGCCTGGGCGGCGCGCGGCGCGGCAGCCTGAGCCAGCGCTGCATCGGACGCGGCGCAGCGCGCTGCCGGCGCCCCCGCGGCCGCCGCCGCTGCAAGGTCGACATCATCAGGCGTGTTTGTCGCGGTCCTGCGGGGCAGGACCTTCCCCGGGCCGCGCATGCCGTCGCAACTCGCGCAGCTGCGACCCCAACGCCGTTTCCGGGACTGGAAGGCTGGAGGTACAACCCATAATGCGTTTTAGAGGCATTTCACGGGATATACGCCTGCCCTCAGTCACCCTCGGGGCACGAAGGGCGTCGTTTCTGTCCGAGGCTGCGCGTGGCGGCGGCCGCCAGCCTGCAGCACGGCTCCGAAAGACTCCCTGGACCTCTAGCGACCGTTTGCGACCATTGGAGTAGCGAGTAGAGGCCGTTTTTCGCCTCAATTTTCATAAGCGCGTCGGGGTTGAGAAGGCCGTGAGCGGTGACGAGGTGCATTCGCCGGCATCCATGGTGTAGTTGGTTATCACGTTCGCCTCACACGCGAAAGGTCCCCAGTTCGAACCTGGGTGGATGCATTTTGCCTGTCTTCATACCTTGTTGATTGATCCCTGCTGTGGCCAGACCCACGTCTGTCATGAAAAGTCAGCTGGACGAGCCCTGGCTGCAGCAGCCAACCACCACTTGCTCCTCCGCTGCAGCAAAGGCCGTGTGTTTCAACCGATGACCGCGTGGAACCCTTTTAAGCCACGTCCAGGTTGTTGTCAGCTCAGCCCTCCTCAACTAACATAAGCGAGTCAATCAGCAGGGGACGCCCTTCAGCAGGCTGTTGTAATCCAACGAGAAAACAGGGGGGGGTGGGTGAATGCAAAAATGCATCCACCCAGGTTCGAACTGGGGACCTTTCGCGTGTGAGGCGAACGTGATAACCAACTACACCATGGATGCGTTCGGTACCAGCCAGACCCACTAACAAATATAGAACACACAACAGGGTTTAGCCGGCGCGGTGAAAACCAAATAAATAGTATCAAATTATCATGGCATCATCGCAAATAAAGCCATAAGCACCATCATCGTTAGGCCAGGGGGCCCTGGGGCGTGGGGCTAGTGCGCTTTGGTTTGCAGATGGGTTTGCGTGCAGCGCCGCTTGGAATTCGATGTTTACACGCTGCAGGCCAACAGCAAGTGCGGGGCGCACCCTGTTCACCTCTTTCCCGAGCCCTTCTTGCCCTTGCCGCCGCCCTTCTTGGTGCCCTTGCCAGCCTGGAGCTGCCGCCGCGCCTGGGGGGGGGGGATGTTGAGGGACGGTTCGTTAGGATGAGAAACAACGAGCTTTGCGGCACGTTGGGGACTGATTCGCGCCAATTGCCGGAATCGACGGACGGCACTCAAGGACAAGCGCGCACGCACACACAGCCATCCAGCCCCACGCACCTTGACGCCGCGCCACGCCGCCTGGATCCGCAGGGCGGCGCGCAGCCGCCGCACCGCGTCCGCCGCGGCGCGCTCCGCCGCCTCGGCCTCCTCGCGCATGCGCTCGTCCCGGCGCGCCTGGTGCCGCGTTTGCCGCGCGCCGTTCCGTCAAGAGGGGCCGGCGGGGCGGTCGTTTCGCTATGCATGCCCTCCATGCGTCTACTTTGGCGCACTCCCCCCCCCCCAAAAAAAACGCAGCCAGATTCGCGACCTCACCCCCCCCTCCCCCCCACCCCAAACTCCGCGCACCTTGAGTTCCTGCTCCTCCCCCAGCCGCGTCTCCAGGTCTTTCAGCCGCATCGCGTCCCGCTGGTGCTGCGCGCGCACGACCTGGTGGCGGCGGAGGGGGTCAAAGGGCGGCGGCCGGTGAAGGAATCATCGCGCCGCTTGCCAACCCATGCCGAGGCCTTGGAAACACAACACCACTCACCACGGCAAACGCACGCGCGCGTGAGCGGCCATGCGCACATGCAGCAAGCACCAGCCCCGCCGCACCTCAATTGCCCGCTCCTTGGCGTGGGCATCCTCCTCCCGCCTCGACCCCCACCCCACCGCGTCGTCCTGCCGCGCCGCCGCCGCCCGCGAGAGGTGCTCCACCGCCGCCGCTGCGCCGCTGCGCTCGATTTCGATCTGCTGGCGCAGCAGGGCGAGCGCGTCGGAGAGGGAGGCCAGCTCGGCGCGCTGCAGGCGGCGCGCGCACTGGTTGGCGGCGGCGAGGTCCTTTGCGTGGTGCCTGCGGGGCGCGGCGCGGCGCGGGGCGTGCGGGGCGGTTTCAGCGCGGCAAAAAGGGCATGCTTTGTCCCAAGCACGCGCTACTTGACAGAGGGCCCTGCTGGCCGAGCCGGGCCGCGCGGCGGCCCTCTGCCTTGAGGTTGCAAGGCCTGCGCCGTGCGCGCGCCGGCGCACGTGCAGCAGCGCCGGCGGCGGTTTTGCCCCGCCCCCCCAGCTCCCACCTTCCCTCCACCGCGAGCCGCAGCCTGTCGACGCGCAGCTGCTCCTTCAGCGCCGCCAGCGCCAGGCGCTTCTCGCGCATCTGGCGCGTGCGCGGGAAGGGGCAGTGGCGGGGCAAGCCTTGTGAGCAAGGAAGGTTGAATCGTTCGCAGGTGCACCAAACGCGGTGTCTGATGGGCGTAATGTGCACAGCTGCCGCCGCGGCCGCCAATGTGGCATCAAGGCAGCTGCCCGGCCCCGCATCGACCCCACAGCCTGAGCCAGTGTGGCACAGCAGTATGCGAGGCCCCCCGCGCCTCGCCGCGCTGCGCGGCGCTCACCGCCTCGTCGTGCGCGGCCTTTTCGCTGGAGAGGTCCTGCCGCAGCTGCCGCACCGCCGCCGTGGCGCCGCGCTCCGCGTCGCCCAGCTCCCGCGCGGCCGCCTGGCGCGGCGTTTTGTTGCAGGGTTTTCGTACCCGGGGCCAGCTTGGAGCCAGCCTCGGGGCTCTTGGAAAAGAGAGAAAGGGCCTGGGAGCAAGCTTAGACTGCAGGCTTGCGGCCAGCAGTCCTCGGCTCCATCCAACACAGGAAAAAAACCGCTCCCTCCCGCTCGCTGGCCTGCGCAGGGCCGCACCTCTTCGCGCTCCTGGGCCAGCACCGCCGCCGCCACGGGCAGCACGCTGGGCGGCGGCGCGCCCGCCCCGACGCGCAGCGCCTCGACCGTCGCCGCCAGCAGCGCCGCCACGTCGGCGCGCTCGTTCGCCACCTGCGGGGGCGCCGGCGTTCGGGCCCGAGTTTTCTGCGTAGCCCATGTCCGTGTGCACGCGGGCTCAACAAGGTCACCACAATGCACGCACGCGCTGGGCTGAACGCAGCAGCCTCTCTTTTTGGCTCGTCGGGGGCCCCCGGCTCGGGCCTGCAAGGCCCAACCCAGGGAGCCTGGGAGCTTTGACCGCGGGCCCGCGTGGGGGTGCGCGCCTTGGCCATGTTGTCCGCCACGTTGAGGTTGTCCCTGAGGCTCCGGCACAGCCGCTGCGTGGCCGCGCGCAGCGCCTCGGACACCAGCGCCAGCTGCGCCTGCGGGGCGGGGGCGGGGGGCGTGGGCGGAGAGGCGCGGGTTGGGGCGGCGGGGGCGGGATGCGCGGGGCTTGGCGTCTGGCCGCGCGCCATGCGCGCGCGTCGCTCGCACCCGGCTGGCATACTTGAAAAAACGCGACCCTCCGCCGGGCCCCGGTAGCGGCGCGCATGCGGTAGCCACTTGTCAGCCCCCCCCAAGGCGGAGATAGGAGGCTTTGACCGACGGCGGCAAAGCGCGGCGCACCTCGTTGGCCTGCAGCCGGGCCTTGTTTGGCTGGGCCCGCAGCTCGTGCTGCGCCGCGACCAGCTCTTCGAACCGCCCCTCCAGCTCCCGCTGCTCCGCCATGACGCGCCCGATCTCGTCGCCGACGCTGCGGCTGAGGGCCTGCGCCTGCGCCGCGGCGTCGACGTTGGCCGCGCCGACCAGCGCGAGGCGCTCGAGCGCGGCGGACAGCACCGCGCGCAGCTGCGGGCGGGCGCGGCGGCGGCGGCGGGCGGTGGAGAGGGGGTTGGCCGGCGCGGTCCGCTGGGCGCGCGTGCTTTGGGAGCGCTGCGCAGGCGGGCAAGCAAGGGCGGCGCGCGGCGGTGGTGGTGGGCGACAGCGGCAGCGGCGCGGCGCGCGCGCCCGACGGCAGCGCGTGCGGCCCCCAAACGCACGTGCAGCGCCTCCAGTGGCGATAGAGGCAGTGCCTGCTCCGCGTGCTGAGCCCCTGCCAGCGTAGCTTCGCTTGGGGCGCCCATATTGCCGTGGCGCGGGGTCGCGGGGCGCAGAAGCGCGGGGGTTTCTGCCTGTATGTACGCAAAGCAGCACGCGGCAGGGTTCCAGCATACACAAAACAAACAAACCAGCCCCGCAATACGGCTCCCCCTCGCCTTTCCCCCCCGGTCAACCCGCTGCGCTGACCGCGCCGCCGCCGCCGCCGCCGCTGCTGCGCGCCGCCTGCCCCGGCCGCGATGAGCGGCGACAGGTCGCGGCACCGCACGAGCGGCAGCAGCGGCGCCGCCTCGGGCGCCCTGCCAGGAGGCACGCCCCCAGAGTGAGAGAGGGAGGGTCTCCCGGACGCGCCCCGCACGCGCCGCGCCGCGCACCCGCCGCCGCAGCCCCGTTCACACTTGCCCCTACGGCCGCGCTGCCCCCGCCTGCTAACAGCAACTTTGGGCTTGCCCTGGATGCTTGGTCCACTGCGACGCGGGGCAGCGGCACAGAGGGGAGCGGCTCGGGCGGCGGCGGGGGCGCGCGCTCCGCGGCCGCGCCGCCCCCCCACAAGCAGCCGGGCGCGCTCCCGCCTGCCGCGCCGGGCTCGTCGCAGCCAGCCAGCCAGGCCGGCGGTGGGGCGGCCAGCGGCGGTGGGGCGGCCAGTGGCAGTGGGGCGGCGGAGGGCGACCCTTACTGGACGCTCTGCCAGCCGCTGGCACTGGAGGCGCTCGACGAGGTCGGTGGGGGGCGCGCAGCCGGCTGCGTTCAGTTGATTTGGCACCCACCCCTGAAGACCGCACCGCCCGCGCCTGTTTTGCTGATATGCCCGTACGCATGGCTCGCGCGGCTCCGTGCATGCGTCTGCGCCCTCGCCGACGGCGGTCGGCAGGCATTAGCCAGAAACGCCCCGAACGAGTGAACCGCTGCCGCCCAGTGCCGCCAAAGCTTCTTTGACTCGACCAGCACTGCGCAACACCAGCGCCCCCCACCCTCTCAAAAACCAAAACACCCCCACGGCAGATTCTGGATGACCTGGTGGCGCGCCTCGGCCCCCGCCCCCGCCGCGACCAGGTGCCGATCGAATTCGAAACGGTGCGGCCCCCCAGCCCCCGCCCCTCAGAGCCGGACGACGGCGCCGACGCGGGCGCGCGCGTCGACGACAGGGTGTTCCTCACGCAGCGCGCCGGCGTCGCGGCCGCGGCGGCGGCGGCAGCGGCGGCGGCTGGTGCCGCAGGCGGCGGCGGCGGCGGCGGGGGGCAGGGGGCGTGGGACGCGGAACCCCAGCTCGCGAGCAGCGCGGATTTCAGCCGGCCGCGCGCGGGCCGGCCGCTGCGGGGCGGCAAGCCGCAGCGCGCCGGGGAGGCGGGCGCGCCGGGCGGCAGCAGCGGCGCGAGCGGCGCGCTGCCGCCCATCCGCATGGGTGCGGCGCGGTCGGTCAAAGCTCTGACCGACTCGGGCGGCGATGGCTGGAAGGGCTCTGGGGCTGCAGTGGAGGAGGCAGCGGACGACCGGCCTGGTGGCGGGGCCGAGCCCCGCCCTCCACGGCCGCGCGCGCTCGCGCAGCGGCACCACCACCGCCCCGGCGGGGCGGCCCACGCGCGCGGCTCCAAGGGCTCGTCCTTTGAGGCCGCGGCAGCCGCTGTTTCGTCTGACAGGGGCGCCGCTGCTGCGGCCGCTGCCGGCGCGGCGGCGGCCCCCTCGTACGGCGAGCTGTGCCACCAACTGTGGGAGCTGCGCGGCCGGCTGTCCACGCGCGGCAGCTGCCAGCGCCCCGGCGGCGGCGCGGCGGCGGCGGCGGCAGCAGCGGCGGCGCGCGGGGGCCTTTGGTGCCGCGGCGACGGCGAGGAGGCCCTTCTCACTGGGTGGACCCCGCCGGCCAGCGCCGGCGCGGGAAAAGCGGGCGGCGGCGGCGCGAGCCGGGGCGGCGCGGGCGCGGGCGTGTTTGTTGCGCCCCATGTGTCGCGGCGGTTGCGCAACGCGCTCGTGCCGCCCGCGGCCGCGCAGATCCCTTCGCCGCAGGCGAGCCCCGCGCGCGGGGCGGGGCCGCGGCTGCGGCCGCCCGCTGCGTGTGCATGTTTGGCGGGCGCGCGCGCCGGATGCGCCCCGCACAAACATTGACAACGCGGCGAGGCTGACACCCGCGCTGCAAACCCGCCCCGTCCCCAGGCGTTCCTGCAAATGAGCGCGCGTGGCAGCCGGGGCGCCGAGGTGCGGTGCCGCCAAGCCGCATGCCCCCCTGGCCACGCGCGTTGACCACGCGGCGCGTCGACCCCGCCCAGCGCGCCGCAGCCCATGAGCATGCCCCGGTGCTTGTAAACGCCCCATGCCGCGCGCACTCCGAGCGGGACGCCGCGGGCGGGCCCAGGGGAGCTCGCGCCCAGGGGAGCTCGCGCCCGCTCGCGCCTTGCAGGCGGTGGGCGACTAATAAGTGCCGCCGCCGCGCCGCACAAACCCGCCGCCCCGCCGGGGCCCCGGCAATTCCCGCAGTTCACCAGAGCTGTCGAAACCATTCTGCGCATTCCGCAACACTGGAGAGCATTCCACATTTGCTTGCCTTCCCCCCCTGTGCCAAGGCGCCCCAGCGCCAGAGGCCCTTCTCCGGACCGCTTCACTGTTGAGAGTTCCGCGTACATGAAAATCCCTACAGGAGAGGTTATCACCGTGTCAGGTGCGGCCGCGACTCGAGGCCAAGCTGCGTGCACTTTCGCGGGTCTCGCCAGCGAGGGGCGCTGCGGCGCGGCCCGGCGCGTCCAAATCCGCTTCGTGCCAGGTGCAAGCAATATGGGGATCGGCGCGGCGGCTCGAGGACTTGCCGGAGCGCGTTGCGGCGCACTGATTCTTTCCCCACCCTATCTTCGCCCCCCCGCTCCGCAGACGGGCTCGCGTACGCGACGGCGGACCCGTTCTACGCGGCCACCCAGGTGGGAGGGCGCTCGCGCGCTGGTCCGCGGCTGCGGCCGCGCCGCGGGCGGCGGCTGCGCGGAGCGGAGCGGGGCCGCACAGGCCGGCCACGCCACGCGTGCGCGATCGCCCGCGAACCGCGCTTGCGTGCCGCGCCCTGCGCCCTGCGGGTGCACACCTCATCGGTCTCACCGCGCGCGCACCGCCAACGCACCGCAGGCCCTCGCTGCCGCAACGGCGGCGGGCGCCACGCGCCGCATGTCCTTCGATGGCGTAGTGCCGTCGAGCAGCGGCCCCCTGCCCGTGCTGCCCAACACGGGCGGGCTCCTCGCGCAGGCCGCCGGCATCACGTCGCCGCTGTCGCCGCCGCGCGCCGCGCCGGCGTCGGCGCCGGGCGTGTCGATCGGGCTGCAGGCGCTGGGCCTGGACGCCGAGGCCTCCGACACTCTGGCCTCCCTCTCGGGCTGCGGCGGCTACGGCCCCGCCGGGGGCGACGACCCCTGGGCGATGGCCGTCAGCGGCGCGGGCGGCGGCGGCGGCGGCGGCGGCGGGCCCGGCATGCTGCTGTCGATGCCGCAGCAGCAGGTGCAGCTCGGCCAGGCGCCGGCGGCGCTGATGGGCGGCGGGCCGATGTTCATGCCCACCGCGCCCCGCGCGCCGCGCGCGCGGCGGCACAGCATGTTTGTCTCCGCGGGCCAGCCGCCGCCGTCGGGGCGCCGCAACAGCGCGACGGCCGTCGCCGGGTTCGACCCCTCGGCGCAGCTGTTCGCGCAGCAGCAGGCGGCGGTCGCGGCCGCGGCCGCGTCGCTCGCGGCGGGCGGCGGCATGCCGCCCGGCTACGCGCCGATGCACGCCACGGGGCGCGTCACGCCCAGCGGCTACCTCAGCCAGCAGTCCGCGCTCGCGTCCGCGGCGATCGCCGAGCGCGTCGCGGCCACGGGCATGGCGGGCCTGCTGCCGCAGCAAATGATGTCCGCCGCCGCGCTGTCCCCCACCACCCTGGGGCTGCAGCAGCTGCCGCCGCAGCCTGGGCTGCCCTCGGCGCAGCTCCAGCAGTCGCTGCAGCAGCAGCAGCAGCAGCAGCTGCAGCTTCAGCAGCAGCTGCTCGCCGGCGCGGCGCTGCCGCCGGGCGTCTTCGTCGCGTCCGGCCCGCGCGCGCCCGCGTCGGGCGCGAGCCGGCGTCACTCCTGGTGCCCCAACACCGTCTACTACTCCACAGAGGGCCCCCGCGCGGCGATGCAGGCGCGGATGGCGTACCGCGCTGTGGGCCCCGCCGACGCGCTGGCCGCGCTGCAGCTCGCCGGCGTCGCGGACGGCAGCATCACCAGCAGCAGCTTCGGCGCGCTCGCCACCGGCAGCGCGGCCTCGCTCGCGACGCCGCCGTCGAGCGTGCTGCTCGGCAGCCAGCCGGCGAGCCCGCTGAGCAGCGGCAGCGGCGCGCTGCGCGACGCGCGGCTCGCGGCCGCGGGGCTGTCGCTCCTGCCGGGCCTGCCCGGCGACATGGCGCAGTTTGTGCTGATGCCAAACGGCCAGATCGGGCCGCTGTCGCCCGAGCTGCTCCTGGCCGCCGGCGCCGCGCCCGACGGCCTCGACGCCGCCGCGCTGCTTGACGCGGCGCTCCTCGCCTCGGGCCAGGCCTACGCCGCAGACCCCTCGATGCTCGCGCGCCTGGGCGGCGGCAAGCCGGCGCGCGGCGCGCCCGCGGGCGGCGGCGCGCCGCGCAACGGCGGCGTCACGCCGGCGGCGGCGGTGCAGCTGCTGCCCGTGCCGGCGCCGGTCAGCCGCGTGTGCGGCGACGCCAAGTGGGAGCTGCGCCGCTGCGCCGGTGACGCCGCGGACCCTGTGACGTCACTCGAGAACCTGACGGCCTGGCTCGAGAGCCGCCGCACGCTCGCCGGCGAGCGCCTGCGCCAGGAGCGCCGCCGCCAGCGCGACGAGCTGCGCGCCGCCGCCGCGGCGGCCGCCGCCAAGGGCGACGCGGCCGCGGACGCGGACGCGACCGCCGACGCCGCCTCGTTCCCATACGCCCTGCCGGACGCCGGCGACGACACCTGGGGCGGCGGCGCCGCCGCCGGCCGGCCCGCCAGCTCTGGCGGCGACCCCAACGGCGGCGGCTCCTGCGAGCCCAGCAACAAGCTGTTTGTGGGCAACATCGGGTGGTGGGTGACGGAGGAGGACCTCTACTCGTGGTTCAGCCGCTTTGGCAACGTCACGGGCGTCAAGGTGGGGGGGGGGGCGCGGTGGGTGGTTTGGTTGGCTGGCGTTGGGGTTGTGCGCGCTGCTGTGCGTGCGTGCACGCGTGCAGCGGCAGGCAGCGGGGCTTGCTTGCGAGGCTGCCTTGGATCTGCAAACCCCACGAAAACCATCCCCCCATACGCATGCCCCCAAACCTCCTAAAACCCTCGCCCCTGGTCTCAAAACCCCCCAACCCCACCAGATCATGTACAACTCCCGCAAGATGCACAAGCCCAAGGAGAAGTGGCGCAGCCGCGAGTACGGCTTCGTCGACTACGCCACGCCGGCCGAGGCGGCGCGCGCCATCGTCTGGATGGACGGCGTCGAGCTGCCGGAGCTCATGAAGGACGGCGCGGGCATCATCGTGCAGTACGCAAAGCCCGCGGGCGCGGGGGAGTGACGCGGGGGGACCGCCCGGGCCCGGAGCCGCCCGGGCGGGAAGGCCCCCGGGCCCCGCGCGGGAGGCGCGCGGCCCCCGCGCCGCGCCGCGCCGCGCCGCGCCGGCGAGCGGCCCGCGGCCGGCGCGGCGAGTCAACGACCTGACCATCCCCATAGGTGGCGGCGAGCGAAAATCGCCGCCGTTTGAAGAGGCGCCCGGCCCCGCTTCTCACTGCCGGCGTTTGAGAGCGGGGCCGGCGCGCGCCGGCGAGTAGCCGGCGGGTTTAGGGGTTGTTTGGCCCCCAACACTGATCGGGGCGGCTGCTTGCCAGAGCAGCCAAGGCTGGGCTTTTTGCTAGGTATGACCCCGCGCCTGCCGGCCGTCCAGAGTGGCGGGCCGGCAGGCAGCGATGAGGCCCGCCGCCGGCGCCCCGCTGCCGCAGCAAGGGCGCGGCCCGCAAGTGGGCCGCGCCCGGCTGCGTCGCGAGTGCTCCGCGGCAAGGGGCGTGTGCACGCGCGCCCCGGCCGCTTGGGTGAGGAGGTTGCCGCGTCCCTTGACCGGCCCGCCGCTTGGCGCGACCCAGCGCGCCGATGACTCTTCTCCGCACCACCGAACGCATTTGAGGCGGCCCCCCAGGGCCGTTACCCCCCCTCTTTGTGGCAGCTCCCCAGAGCAGCCCCCCTTTGCGGCAGACTTACAAAGCGATCCCCACATCCAAACGATTGCCTGCCGCATGCGCGCCATCACTGCTCACCGCGAAGGCGGCTTCACCGGGGCCGGCGCGTTCCAATGCGCTCACACTATGGCCATTTTCCGCCGCGTTGTCGTGCCACCACACCGGGCAGGAAGCTTTGATTACTGCCGACGCCATTTCCACACCCCCCAAACACGAGCGCCCCGAGCCCCCCGCGCCGGCGCGCGGCGCGCAGCCCGCGCTGGCCCTGACTAAGCGCGCGGCCCCGGCCGCGACGATCCCCCTGCGCCTGGCCCGCGCGGCTTGCGAGCACGCGCACCCGGGCTCGCCGCGCCGGCAGTTGTGGCAGGCGCCCGCCCCAGCGTGCCGCCTTCTGGTGTGCGGCTTTGCATGCTGTCCGCACCCCCGAAATCGCTTTTGCTTTGGGCTGCTGCAAGCTCTCGGCCCTCCCCCACCAAAACACACCCTGCTCGCTTCACGCTCAACTTCTGCCCTGTTTGACAAAGGAAGCAGGGGGGGGCGCGGCGAAATTGCCGCCGCATGCACAAACGCGCGTACGCCGGCTCGGGTCCCCTGGCCGCGCGCGCGCGCGCACGCCCCCTCCCCGTCTCAGATCCAGGCATTGGGCTGCCCCCCGCGATTGCCGGGCGCCATGCAGCACTGCGCAGCGGCCCGCCGCCCGTCCGACCCGGGGCGGCGGTCGCCCTGCCCCCCCCCGCACTCCCTCGTGTCAAGGTTTTGTGCATGTCGGTGCGTCGCGAAAGAACTGACTCGATAACACGGCCGGCGCGCCTCACGCGCGCGCCGGCGCTTTGCGTGTGCGTGGTGCATGCTGTGTGTGTGCGAATCCTCACCAACACGGAGCCGGCCTGCCCTCGATGTATCGATCCCTGCTCGCCTTGCTTGCTTTGGTCGCCCTCGCTCGCGCGCCCGCCTCGGATTTTGGGCCCCTTTGATCACGAGGGCGGTGCGCGCGCGCCGTGTGCTTGCAACAGCCGTACGTCCCGCTGTTGTCGCCCGCGCGTGTGTGTTCGTTTGTCAGCCGTCATGTTTTGCCGCGTGCTCGACGGGCGTTGCGCACCCGCGCCCAGTAAAACAAGCCGTTTGCCTCAAACGCGGGCGGGGGGGTCGGGTGGTTTGGGGTGGGCCAGGCCGCCAGGGCGCGCGGGGGTTTCCTTCCGTTGTCAGGTCCTCCGGCTTTCGCGCGGCCGTTGCCGTTGGGGTGCTTTTTGCACCAGCTCCAGCGCCCCCATTGTTCGGCGCGTTTGAGTGGACGAGCAAGGTCGGAACTCGCCGCTGGCAGTTGGAACTGCACACTCGCCGCGCAGGCGGCGCGCAGGCGGCGCTCCCTGCCTGATGCTTCGCCGCCCGTAGGGGTGGGCGGTTGGAAAATGGTGTGCGGCGGCAGCGGCGGGCCAGGGCAGTTGCCCCGCATGCGCGAGACACTACGCCAAAGCGCCCGCCGGCCTGCCACACTGGCGTCACCGGGCCGGCCTTTTGCGGCTCAACCCCCGTTTCGCCGGGCACAAACGCTTATATACTTTTATTCCTTCGAATCGCGCACCGAGTCCCGCGCTCTCCCCGTGTCTGGGGCCCGAATTGCGCCTCGCAGCGCGGACTCGCCCGGCCCTTCACCGTCAACCCGTTCGAGTGAGTGAGGCAATCACAGAGGACTTACACAGTTTTTAGCGCCCCGATACGCCCAGGGTCCTCCCCTGTGGTGGGCCGGACGCGGCGCCAGCATGAAGCAGTGCGCGCGCCGCGCCAGAGGCACTGCGCCTGGCACCGCGCCCAGCCCGGCCAAAGCCCCCTGACAAACCGCATCGCCCCTCCGCGCCGCCGAACAACAACCGCAGGCGACCCCAGTCAGTCCGCGTTGACCTAGCAGCTCGCAGAGCCCCAGGTCGCAGCCATGTGCTTCAACGCCGAAATCACCGCGTTTATGCTGGTCCTGAACCTTGCGACGGGGCTGTACCTGTCCAAAAGGGGCAGCGGCTGGCGCCGCACGCAGCTGTTTTACGTTTTCTTCCTTATGGAGGTGCTGCAGCTGATACAGTACGCCGTCGTGGACGACTGCTCCAGCATCATCAACAAGGCGGTCACGCTGGTGGGCTCTTTTGCTCCTCTTGCCCTCCGGTTTTGTCTTCCGATACTTGCCGATGGAGCTGCAGCCTTTTGATGTGCTCCGCGCCACGGCTCGGCGGCTGCGCGCTGCGCGCGACCCGCCTGCCCGGCAGCGCATGCGGCCCGCCGATGCTGCGCCCATGCCGCCAAACCCTGACCCAGAGCATCCCGCCGGCCTGCGCCAGTGGCAGTTGGCCAGCTTGCTTTTGTTGGCTGCCATAATGGGAGCCAAGGTCAAAGCCCGCCGGCGAGCACGCAAGCCAAATTCTAAGCGAGCGCCACAGGTGACGCATCGGCCCCCTAACCCCCCCCCCAAAACGCCGCCCGCCAACGCCGAACCGACAGCTCTCCTACATCCACATCTGCTTCCAGCCCCTGTCCGTGAACCTCTTCCTCTTCCGCAACGAGCCCAACTCGGACGTGGGCAAGCTGATCTACCGGCTCTGCATCCTTGCGGGCGTGCTGCAGGTCGCGCGCGTGCCCTACCTGCTCGTTAACTACCTGCCCTCGTCCCTGTGGGAGCTCGTGCCCGGACTGCCCGACCCCGCGCTCGCCGGCACCGGCGCGGTCTGCTCTTGGGAGACGTGCTGCGGGCCGCAGACGTGCACGACGCGCGGGAAGCTGCACCTCCAGTGGAGCCTGCCGCTGCTGGTGCGCTCGCGATTGCGCGCGGGCGAGGCCGCGTTTGCGCGCCGAGCGCTGCGAGCCAGCGGCGCGGTGCGTTTGCTCCTCGACAGCGGATTTACGGTTTCGGCTGGACGGGACGCCAGCGCAAAGTCCCGTCCAGCCAGCAGGCTCAGCCTCAGCGTCAGCACACCTCCCGCGGCCCTCAGCCACTTGCCCACCCCCCAAACCCGCCCCTTGAAACACGCCCAACCATGGAAAACCCGCCCCCCCATCCCCCCCCCCCAGACCCCGTCCTACTTCATCCCCAGCGGCTTCATCCACTTTTTCGTCTTTTCGGGCCCCGCCCTCCTCGCGCCCGGCGTCTGGCACCCCGAGCGCCTCGCGTTCTTCGCGGCGTCGTTCTTCCTCGGCCCCCTCGCCTCTCAGCTCGCCTCCTACCGCGCGTCCGGCGGCGACCCCGGCTGGCGCCTCGAGTGGGCGGGCGTGTGGTGCCTGTTCGCGGGGGCGCAGTGCATCCTCGGCGTCGCGACCGAGTGGCTGCTGGGCGTCGATGACTTCGGCGTGCTGCGCCCCGGCGGCGCGGGCTTCCTCCGCTACAAGAAGGCCGCCGCCGCCGGCGCCGTTTTCGACGGCCGGCTGGCCTGCGAGAAGGGCAAGGCCGCCGCCGGCGCCGCGGCCAACGGCGACGCGAGCGACGGCGACGACGTCGCGGCGGCGAGGGACACGGCCCCGCGCGGCCGGCGCGCCAAGGCGGCGTGAATGGATCGAGGGGGGAGGGGGGCGCGCCGCCGCCCCCTGCCCCGGAATAGCGGCGCGGTGCGACGCGATCGCGCACCGCGCCTTCTGCCCGCCCCTTGATGGGCGACTTGCTATTCTCTGGACTTGTGTTGGGTGACGAGACGCTTTCCGCGCGTGCTTACCTATGCATGCCTTTAAGGCGGCATTTGACACCCCCCATTCGTGGCTGACTCGCCACTTTGCGTACGGGCCCATTGCAAGCGCCCCAGCGCGACTTGCTGATTCCGCAGGAACACCAGCGGAACCTTGATTTGAGCGCAGCCCTGCACATGGAAAAAGCCTGAACAACCTGTCAACCCCCAATGGCACGTTTGCCGGACTCCACCATCCAGTTTCCTGCGCCTCTCTGCTCCTCGCTTTGCCTTGCACCAAAACTTTTTATCCGGTCAGACCCCAAAAAACAGCGATGCCAAAGCAGACAACCGGAAATGCCCCATGCCATCCCCGTCAACGGTATCTGTCTGATCATGGTAATCCTTTTGGGCGGCGCTGGCCTGGGCAATCGGCGGGGCCTTGCAGCGGGGGCTTGGGGCGACCTGCGACCTGCGCACCGCGCGCGGCGTCGACACACCTGAAAGGGCAGCTGCGGGCCGGCCTGCCCGTCTTGGGGGCGGGCCATTACCATGCCGCAGGTGTGTTACCAGCGTACAATTCAATGCTCTAGGGCCTCCTGGGAAAGCTCCCCTGGCGCGGATTCAACCCTCGTTCGAAGTGATCTCCAGCTTTTCTCGACGGCCTGGGTTCGCGCCCGCTGGCACCATGCGATCCGCCACCTGTCTCGCGCCCTGTGATTCGCGGTCGCAAGCCAGGGCGCCCCCGCGGCGCGGCGGCGGCGGCGGCGGCGCGCTCGCCGTTTTTGCAGCGCGCGCAGGCGTGCAGCGGCCGCGGCGTCTGCTCAGCGGCATAGCCGCGGCGGAGGCAGCGCGCAGCAGCCTGGACCCGTACATAGTGTGGGAGAAGATCCATACCGTAGAGGGTGCGTACGTCTGCCGCCAAGCGCGCGCCCATGCTGCCGCCCACATGCATTGCAGCCGCCGCCGCATGCAGTCCGGCGCTGGCAATCCCCTGCACACCCCGCTAACCGTGCCGAATTGGGTTTCCGCACAGCTTCCTGGGACTCGAGGGAGCATGTTGAGGTGCGCCGCGCCGCACCGCGCCGCGCGTGCGGGCGCGCAAGCAAAGGGCGGAGGAGGGGTCTGGGCGCCGAACTTGCCGTCTCCGGCCAGCAAGCTGCCCGCGGCCTTGCGCCGCGCCTACGCACCGGCTGTCGTGCCAACCGAATCCCCCAAACCCTCTTGGCCCCTGGGCATCAGGACGAAGAGGAGGAGCTGGAGGCTCACCTGGTGGAGGCGGGCGCGCGCGGCGTGCGGCTCGAGCAGGCGCGCAAAGTTGGGGGAGGGCGTCGACAGGGCGGTTTCGGCCTGCTTGGATCCTTGTCGACCCCAGACTCCTTGGCCCCGCCGTTGAGTTTGCCCCGCCCCGCCCGCCCCGCCCCACCCCCAGGTCCGGCACACCAGCGGCGTCGAGTGCGTGCGCCTGGTGTGCGCCTGCGCCGCAGACAGGGGCGTCGCCAACGCCCTCGCCGCGGCGATCCTCGAGGTGCTTGGCGGTTTGGAGGGGCTTGCGGGTTTGGGGGTGTTGGGGACGGGCTGGGTTTGGGCGGGTTGGGGGCCGCGTTTGGGGCCAGGGCCGGACGGGTTGCTCTGGTGCGGGCAGGCCAGGGTTGCGCAGGGCGGGGCCAGAGATGGCCAGCACATTGAGTGGCAGGCCGTGTCCACGGCCCAGCCAGGCAGAAAACTGACGCTACTCATGCTGCCCTTGGGCACCGCAAAACCCGCCAGGCCACGCCCGCGGTGGACGTCACCATGTCTGAGCAGCTGCGCTGCTCGCTGCCGCAGCGGCGCGTGCACGTGCCCACCAAATGGGGCTTCGTGCACGTTGTGGTTTCGCTCAAGGGGGGAGAGATGGCCAAGGCAAGCGCTGGGGAGGGGGTGGTGTGTTGGTCAAAGCAGTGGTCAAGTCTGGCTGCTTGGACCGGACTGAAACTGGGCAGCCATTCGAATGCCATGCTCCCTAGGACTCGCGGCCCCCGCCAGCCCGCCACAGCCCGTGAAGGCCGCCGTCTTCGTTGGGCCGCCCCGCGCCCTCTCTCAACCCCTCACAAGCACTGCACACCCCGCCCCGCGCAGGTGACCCCGGACTGGGGAGAGTGCGAGCGGCTGGCGGTCGCAGCCCTGCAGGAGTCGGCCGCCGCGGCCGCCGGCGCCGGCGGCGGCGGCGGGGCGGCCGGGGCGGGCGACCCACCGGCGGTGGAGCCCTCGGCCGAGGCGGTGGCGTCGTCGGCGGTGGCCGCGCTGTACGAGGGCGTGGAGAACGGCACCATACCGCTGGGTGTGCAGTTCATGTTTTGACGTGCGCTGGCTGGCGGCACGGCGCTTTGCCTATGTGGCTTGCAGCTTGTCGCCTCCAGTCCTTGCTGCCCTCCAGTCCTTTGCTGCACGACTCCTCACCTCCCTATGTCGCCTCCCCAGGCCACCCGCCGTGCAGAATTTGCACGCTGCTGGCCGTTCCCCTGCCTTCCAAACTCAATGACGTATGTACCACCAGCTGCGTTTGCCCAGCTGCCCACAGCCAATAGGTAACACAGAGCGCCGACGGTAACACAACAGCGCGCCGCGCGTCTCTCAGCGCGTGCGCAGCGGCGCGCCGGGTCTCACGCGTCGCCGCCGCGCCGGCCCCCAGGAAACAGCAGGCGCCGGTGCGCCTCGGGCCACGACGCAGCCGCCGCCTCGGCGCAAAACAGAAGCAGCTCTGGGGCAGCGCCGCCCCTGCCGTCCTCCCCTCCCTCTCCCTCCTCCTGGCCGCCGCCCCCGCCTCGGCCGCCGCGCTGCTTGCCGGCTGCGGCCGGTTTAGCAGCGCGCCCGGCGTCTGCGGCGCCGCCGCCGCTCGCGTCGCCGCCGCTGCGCCTCTGCTGGCCGAGGGTTTCCAGCTCTGCGCCAAAGGCCCGCAGATACACGTGGCAAAAGGCCGCCTCAAAGCGGCCCTCGTCCCAAGCGCCCGCCGCATCCGGTTCGTCAGCAGCGGGCCCCGCGCTGGCCGCCGCTGCCGCCTCGACGGCGGGCGCGGTGGACGGCGCTGCTTCCGGCTGCTGCGCGGCTCGGCGCGCCGGCGGGGCGGACGCGGCAGCGGCGGACGTAGACGCCGGCGCTGCTGCGCGCTGCTGATGGTCGGCTCGCACAGGCGGCGCCCGCGCTGCTGCTGCTGCTGGTGCCGGCGGGGCGGCGGCTGCGTTGCCGCTGCTGGGCTCGCGCCGGCGCTTCGACGGCGGCGCCGCCGCCGCGGACTTGTGCACCGCCCTGCCGACCGCTGCGAGACTCTGCGACTCCCAGAGCTTACAAAACCGCGGCGGCTCTTCGATATCCAGGTCGGCAAGTCGAAGAGTCATGGTTTCTGCGCTGCACAGCGTCCCTCCCGCGCCAGGCGGTCAATTACAGCGCAATGCGCACAATATGACCCGGGATGGGGATGAAGGATCGGGGTTTTCGCCTGGCACTCGTCACTCGCGCTCCGCCGCCGGTGCCGCCGCTGCCGCCGCCGCCTTGTCCGGCGCCGCCGCCGCCCTGTGCTCGCTCACCGCCTCCGCCATCCGCGCCGCCGCCACCGGCAGCGCCTCCGTCGGCATCCACGCCCAGCATATCCGGAAGAACCCCGGCGCGGCCGCGTGGCACGCGCGCCCGGGGGTCAGCAGCAGCCGCTTTGACTTGACCATGTGCGCCCAAAGGGAGTCCTCCTCCTCCCACGTGGCCTCCCGCAGCCCCGCCCGCAGGTCGATCCAAAGGAACATGGCCGCGGACGCGGGGGTGTAAGGCACCGGCTCCGGCAGCGCGTCCAGCGCGCCTGCGGCGGATTCGGCGTTTTTTGCGGGCGCCGTACGTCGCTCGCGCGCGCCCGCGCGGCGGCGGCGGCGCGGGCGCACGAGGCAACGCCTGGCAAGCGCTAACTCCCGCTGTCCCGCAAGCCCCACGCGCGGCGCGCGGCAAGCCCGCCCACCTGTCAGCGCCTCGTAAGAAGCCGCCAGCCGGCGGTTGTTTTCGGCCACAAACCGCCCCATGAACGCGGCGTCCCCAAACAGCTGCGCAAACATACACTGCACGACAGACGACGGCAGTGTGAAGTAAGCCAGGTTGACCTGCAGAAGGGCGGTTTGGGCGGGGCGGTTTGGGCGGGGCGGGTTTGAGGTGTTTGCGCCGTGCTGTCGCTGATGCGTTTCTCAGGGGCTTGGCAGGAGCGCGCCGGCGATCGAGCCTGCGTGCGCACGCACGCCCACCAGCCGCTGGCACGGGCCCCTGCCGCCGGCGCCGCCCGCCCCCGAAACCGCCCCACACCACCCCCCCAAATCCCCCCACCAGAGCAGAGTTGAGCGTCGCGTTGCGGCTGTGGAGGCAGCCCAGGCGCAGGCCGCTGGCGCAGAAATCCTTCGATGCGCCGAAAATGACGTGCACCTGCGGACGGGTTGGCGTGGCAGGAGGTGGGTGGTTGATTGAACAAACACAGGTGGGTTTGGCGGCTGAAGGGCTTCCGCCGGTGCCATGCCCCCATTCGGCACGGCCAATCAGCGCAGCAACAGCCCCCAACAGAGGCCCCTGGCTCTGCAGCGCTTCGAGCCTCGGGCCCCTGCCAGCCCGCCGCCCCGAAACTCCCACTGAAACAAACCCCAACCGCCCCACCGCACCCACCAGCTCGGCGGCGCGCTCCCCGCCCTCCATGGCCGCCGCCTCCCGCTCCGCGATGACGGCGGCGCTGACAAACGCCGGCCCGTCCGCGCCAAACACCGACAGCGCGTAGATCTCGTCGCTGCGCGGCGTTGAAAGGGGCGCGGCTGTTTCTTATCGCTCGTTTTGCAGCGCGAGCAGCGCGGTGCGCCGGTTTTCGGCCTGCTGTCAGGCCTAAACCCCTGCTGAGGACACCCCAAGCACTTTTTCGTACGCCGCGAAACGCTCCTCGCCCCCTCCCCGCGCACCTGACAAAGTGTATCCGCCGCCGCAGGCACCACGCCATCATGTCCCTCACCTCCCCCTCCGCCAGCACCGTCCCCAGCGGGTTCGAGGGGTTCGACACCAGCAGCGCGCGCACGGGGTGGCCGCGCGCGGCGGCGTCGGCGGCGGCGGCGTCGAGCTGCGCCGCCAGCGGCGCGGCGGGGCTGAGGTGGACCGGGAGGGGTCGGACTGAGTTCCGGACTGCCAGGTCGTTGTCAAAGGCTGGGTAGTAAGGCGCGGGGATCAGCACGCCTGGGGGGCCGGGTTGCGCCAGGGTGTGTTTGGCGCGTTTGGGGTTTGGGGGCTCCTCGCTGGCAGTAGGGCTCCTTGATTCCGATCGCGCTCACCTTGAGCGATGCCGCCCATGCCGCCCATGCGGCATGCGCCCTCCCCGCCTCGCACCCCCAGCCGCCGCCCCCACGCCCTACGCCGGCCGCACCGTCGTCTGGGCTGGCGATGCAGTGAAAAAGCAGGTCCACGATTGCGCCCGCCCCCGCGGCGAACGTGAGGTGGTCCGGGTCCACGCTGATGCCCTGTCGGGGTGGTGAGCATCGGGCAGCGGCGGTCAACGCGGTCAAAGGCGCGGTCAACCTCTCAAACGCGCAGCCAGACGCGCGGCCAAGCGCGCCTCCAGTCGGCGCCCGCGCGACTAAAGCTGACTACCGTAACCCCTCACCTCCATAAAGGTCGATTCCAGCATCGATTTGAGGGCGGCCCCCAGCTCGGGGATGCCCCGCCACGACTGGTAGGTCATCAGGCCCGGGGGGAAGGGGCCCAGCGACGCGATGCGCTCCTGGCATTGGGGGGCGAGCGTTTCGGGGCCCGAGGGGGTGCGGTTCTGGTTCCAGTGGAATCAGTTGCAAACCGCAATGCATGCCCCCATGCAGCGCAGGCCCCTCTGCCTAAAAAACAACAAGTTCAACGGTGCCACCCCTCCCCCCCGCATGCTGCAGCCGCTCACGTGCACCAGGTCGGAGCTGATGCGGTTCTCAGCCACCCCCAGCACGATGCTGCCGTCTGGGTCCTCGGCAGACCTGCGGGCCACAGACATTCGAATTTCAATATTTCGGGTGGAGCTCTGAGCATGCCTGTGGTGTGAGAGCCGGCCGACGGGGCCGGGCGAGCCATGCGGGGCCCCGCGCGCCGGCCGCCGGTTTCGGCGGGCCGGCCGGCAGGCGGCGCCGCATGGCGGTTTCGACGGGCGTGCAACTGCAGGGGTCGGCCCCAGCCGCGGCCGCGCACCACAGGCCGAGCTCCTTGAGGTCGGTGAACGCCATGCCATAGCTCAGGGCCGGCTGCAGCGCCGCCGCCGCGCGGGGCGCGAGGAGGCCGGGCTGCTGCGCCATTGCGGCCGGCGCCGGCGGCGGCCGGCGGTGTCGGTGCGGGCGCGGCGCAGCGGTGGCTAGCCAGGGATCGAATGAACGGCGGCCAATCCCCCTTTTCAACTCCGCGCCACCGCCTGGGGCTCCCTCGACGAGCTGCAGGGCTCCTGATTGATCTCGCGGGCGACTGGCGAGCTTGTTGAGGGGCGACAAGCCCGCCAAAAAGAGCGGGGGATTGCACCCTTTCACGTGCACTCGGTGGTGCCGCAAGACCTTGATGCGCGCTGCAAGCCTGCGGCGCGGCAGCTGCCGCTCTGAATTCGGCCAGTCGCGCTGCGGCCGCTCTTCCGCCGACACCTCCCCGGGGCCTGCGCGGCCGAAAGGTGGAAGGAAGGGCCTAGTTACACCGTCATCAAAATCACTGTCTGACAGGCGGCTGTATCATGAAGCGCCAAGCAACTCGGTAGGCTTGTCGCCGACAAGCAAGGAACGGTGGCCGGCGGCGAGCGGGCGCTTCGGCAGCGCCCCTCGCCCGCACGGCCGGCAGTGACAAGGGCCGGCCGACGTGTTTGCAGCGGCGGGCACAGGCGCGCACCGCGTGTGGTCAGCGGCGTTGAAAGAAGGGATGCACCTCGTTTCGCGCGGGGGCGGGCCCACGTGTGTTGCAACGTGGGGGGGCGCGTTTCGGGGGTGGGGTAGAGTCGTGACGAAGACAGAGGGTTTGAGGGTTGAATGCTGGGGGGTGGGGCGGCGGCGGGCACAGGGGGCGGGCGGCGCGCGGGGCGATTCGGGACCGACGGCCCACGCGAACTCGCGTGCCGGGCAGATGGGGCGCGCAGAGGGCGGCGCAGCGCGCTCTGCCCCCTCGCCGCTCGCTTTATGGGTGGGTGCGGCGGGCGCGGGGCGCCCGTCCGGTGAGAGGTGTGGCGCGCCGTCGCGCCGGGCGGCCGGCGGGCGGGGCCAGTGCACTGGCCGCGCCCGCGGGGTGGGGGGGGCGCGGTGGAGGGCAGCCAAGGTGGTCAAAGTGGGCCGCCGCCGGGGCCGTCAGAGCCGCCGCGGGGCGCAGTCAAGAAAGGGTCAGCAGGTGCTGCGGGGCGGCAGGCCCCGGCTAGCACGGTGGGGGCGGTTGCTGTTGGTTGGGTCGCCGATGCGGCAAACGGAACCGGCGGGGGCGGGTGCTGCGGCTGCCGGCCGCCCCGCTGGAGCGGCGCGGCCGCAAAGGCCTGGGCAGGCCGGCGGGCCCCACGCCCCAGCCTGCTTGACGGCATTTGGCGCCGCAGCGGGCCGGCACAGGGAGCTGCAGCTGGAGCTGCTTTGCCCGTTGGCGTGTGGCCCGTCAGCAGCCTTCGGAGCAGCCCGCCGGCGGTCATCGGCTGCGGCGGCCCCCCAGCGCAGGCGGGCCCGGTCCAGGCCCGCCGGGCGCGGGGCCTATCTAACCGCGGTAGACGTTCCAGTCGTTGATAGGCTGGTTCATCATCGTGCCAGACACGACGGCCCCGGAGGTGTAGCTGTAGGTCTGGGCCGCCGCCGCGACCACCGGGCCGCCGCGGCCAGAGGCCACGGGGATGTCCCGGCGGGTCTCGGGCCACTGGCGCATGTCGGTCTCCTTCTTGAGCTCGCCCAGGAGGGCGCGGGTGCCGGCTGGAACAGAGGTGGCGGGCTGGCCACCGCGCAGCAGCCGTGCCTGGGCGCCGTGGCCCGAGAGGAGCACGAGGAGGGCAAAGACGGTGGCGAGTAGGAGCCTGGCGATGCGGGCCATGGCTGCTGCGGGCCGGGGGGCCGGGTGTGGGCGCCGGCTTCCGGGGGTTTGAGCGGGGGACGCGCTTGCTTAGAGGACGCGTGGGGAGGCGAGATGCCGAGGGAATGGGATGTTGTGGGAGCAACGAATGATTTGAGCGGAATTGGGGGCGGGGGGCGCGCTTATCGGCGAGCGCGGGGCTGTCGGCACCGGGGCGTCCGCCGACGACGCATTCCGCCCGGTGCCGCCGGCCGCCGCCGGAGCCGGGGCTGCGACGGCCCTCGGCGGGCCCTGAAATGCCCAATGGAAAGCACATCTCAATCGCTTGCAGCCGGCTCAGGGCAAGCTGCGGCTTGCCGGCGGCATCCGATGGGCGTGTCCCAGCCGCCCAGCCCCCGGCTGCCTCTTGGCAGGCGCCCGCACCCCTGGGCACACGCATGGATGGCCGCAGCGACGCGGGCGGGTTTACATGCTAGGGGTTGCTCCAACCGGTGGTGCTGCCACTGCCGTAGTATACACAAGCCGCGCCGCGCGCATGGACGCGCGGCGCTGCGGGGCTGAACCGGCGGGGGTGATGACCGGGCGCCCCCGGGGCGGCTGCGCGCCGCCGCCGCCCGGACTTTTTGAACGTCACCCGCACTTTTTGAAGGTCACCCCGCACATCATCATAACTAGCACCAAAACCACTGCCGCGACGCAGCCGGCCATCACAAACCACATTTTGACGTTCTGTGGGGCGCGCGGCCGTGGGGCGGGGCAGAATGGAGGCAGAGTGAGGAATGGCGGCACGCCCCGAGGACACATGCGAACGCCATGCTCTTCGCAGTCCCATGCGTGCCGTCAAAGCCACGCCCCCCCCAGCACCGCCCCCTTCCCCCCCCTGCCCGCCCACCTTCCACCACATGAGGCGCCGCGCGCGCGACGCCTCGCGCCTGAACGCGAAGGCCTCCCCCTGCAGCAGCTCCGTCTTGTTGACCAGCAGGTCCAGCTTCTCCCCGCGGTCGAGCACCTTGGCTATGTTCTCAATCATCACGTCCTTCACCTGGGGGGGGGGGGGGGGGTGTGCGCGTGTGGGGGGGGGGGGGGGGGGGTGGGGGGGGGGGGGGGGGGGTGTGGGGGGGGGGGTGGGGGGGCGTCGAAGCGTGTGCACGTGCGCACGTTTGCGTGTGCGGGTTGGGGGCCAGGGACAGCGACGGGGGAACTGGCAGGCGCCTAAAGGGGGCCGATGCCGTGGGCAGCGACGGCCGCCGCCGCCGCCGCCGCCGCCTGCGGCGAGGCTGCGCGACCGCGGAGCGCCGCCGGCGCGGCCGCACGTTTACCGCGCCCGCGCGGCGCGCGCGCGCCCACCTGGCTGATCTCCCCCCGCACGCGGTTGATGGTGTCCGCCGCCGGGTCGCTGCTGTAAAAGTCCGCGCGCTGCGCCAGCACCGCGCTGAACTCGGTGTTGAACTCGTAGGCCACGGCCTGCGCGGGGGGGGGGGGAGGCGCCGGCGTTGTTGCGTTCGCATGCCGCGTGCCGCGTGCGGGCGCAGGCGGGCGGGGCGTGCATGGGGCCTCCTGCCTCGGGCCAGCTGCCGCACCCATTCCAACTGGCATCCCGCACCCCGTGCGCGCGCGCCGCCCCGGCAGCGGCGCAGCCCCGCCTCCCCTCCGGCCCACCCCCCCCCCCACCTCCCGGCACGCCGCGCCGTAGGCCGCCATGAAGCGCCCCGCGACGTCCTCCAGAAAGGCAAAAGGCAGGCGCCGCCCCAGGCCCTCCTCCGCCATGGTGAGGAAGGTGACGCCCTCGGTGACTAGCACGTGGTACATGTGCTGGTCCTGGGCGTAGGAGATGCGGCTGCGCGCCGGTTGTGTGTTTGTGTGGGGTTTGTTGTTTGGGGGCTGCCTGGGGAGAAGAATAGGGTCGCAGGGCGGCACGAGGCAGCTGGCGGGAGGAGGCGGCGGCGGCGGCGCTGGGGGCTCTCACGTGTCCTCCTGCGGCAGCTTCTCCAGGATGCGCAGCGCGATCTGGGGGGCATTGCCGGTGATGAAGCTGCGGGGCGCGGCGGGGGGGGCGGGGGCGGCGCGTTGGCGAACGCCGCGCACGCGCGGCGTGCCGCGCCGGTCTGCCGCGCGCTCCGCGGCGTCTGCGGGCCGGCGCCGCTGCAGCTGCTGCGGGCCGCCGCGGGCCTCGCCAGCGCCGCGCCCGCCTCGCTGCGGCGAGGGTTTGCGGGCCACGGCGCGCCATGCGGGCGCGCGCGCGCGCACGCGCACGCGCGCAGCGCTCGAACACCCCCGCCCCGCGCGCGCCGCGCCACGGCCCCGCACCTCTGCTCCGCCAGCACCGTCGTCCCCCGCGCCACCAGCGAGTACAGCAGCTTGTGCGCCATGGCCCCGGACCCTGGCGCTCGGCCACGCGCCCGCGAAAGGCTCCCTCCGCCTGGTGTGCTCTCTTGCTTTACAAGCTAACCTGCGATGTGTTTCGTTTCGCCGCGAAAAACAAAACGTTTGCGCCCACCCCGACCCTTCTATAAAGGCCAAGGGCAAAGCACCAGCACCCAGCACCGCCGATCTGGGGCGGCACGAGCCCACGGCGCATGCAAAAGCGCCTAACGGCACCCATGCGCAGATGCTGCGCCATGCAGGGCCGGCAGGCGTCGCGCCCCCGGCGGGCGGGAGCGATCGGCCCTGCGCCCTGCCCCTGGCGCAGCGCAATCCCGCGTTCCCACCGCGCGTCAGGCGCGTGTAGGAGCCATGTAACCGACGGCCAGCCGGCGCCGGGCGAGGAGCTGCCTACGAGCCGGACGGCCCGCGCGGAGGAACAGCAGCAGCGCGCGCTCCCGCCGCCTCACGCCGCCGCGCCTGGCACGGCGGCCGGTGTTGAGGGCCACCCAAAACCGCAGCAGTCCAGCCTGCTGCACGCCCTCTGGGCCCAGCTGGGAGCCCTGTGGCCCGGCCTCGCAGGTGCGTTTCGCGGCGTAGGGGGCCGCGGCAGGCGTGCGCCCGCCGAAAGCCACACGTGGTGCACATGCAGCGCTGGGTGGTGCGGAACGACCGTTTGGTTTGCAACCCCTGCAGCTTCCCCGCTGAAAGGCCGCCGCAACATCCTCGCCCTCGCCAGGCGCGCCGCGCGAGGCGAGCCACCTGGCCGCTGCCGCGCTCGCGTCCGCGCTGCTGCTCTCGGCCGCGGCCGCGCTCCAGGCGCCGCCCCCCGCGCTCGCCGCCGCCGCCGCGGCCGCGCGGGAGGCCTCTTCGGCAGCGGTGGTGGTCGACCGACACAGCAGCGGCGGCGGCGGCGGCGGCGGCTTTAGTTACAGCGGCGGCCCGGCAGCGGTTCGGATCAGCGGGAGCAGCAGCGGCCCCGTGCTTCTGGCGCTCGGCCCCCAGGTGCCAGGGGCGGGCAGCGGCGGCCGCGCGGGCGGCGGCCAGCAGCAGCAGCAGGCGCAGCAGCGGCAGTCGATGGGGTGGCGGTTTGACGCCTCGAGCGAGATGGAGGACGGACTGCTAGAGGCGGCGCGCCAGGTCACCGCCCGCATTGACTCGGCTTTTGACGTGCTCAGCAGCGGCCTCGAGGGCGACGCAGAGGTGGGGCCGCGCGCCGCGCGCGCGGCGGGCGCGGGCGTCGGTGGCAGCGTGGGGCGCGGGGCGCCTGCAGCGTTGGGGTGCCTGCGGCGTCGCCGTGCGTCGCGGCCTGCCCCGCCCCTCCCAAGCTGCGGCCGCGCCCAGAACAAAGAACCGCGCCCCGAACAACCAAACGCACGCTCGCGGCCCCGCAGCCGGCCGAGGGCGTGCAGCAGGCGGCGGAGACCCTGATCAACGAGGTGTGGGGCGTGGTGGATGCCTCATACATGGACGCGCGGCAGGCGGGGTTTGACCGGTCAAAGTGGACCGCGCTGCGGGACAAGGCGCTGGCACGCAAGTACAGGGACATGGGCTCTGCACACAGGTGGGGTGGGGGGGAGGGGCGCGCTGCTTGTTTCGGGGTGGCCCGGCTTTTGCACTCGCGAGGGGCGCCCCCGCTCGCCGGCCGCGCCAGCGGCGGTGCCGGCGAGCGGCGGCGGCCGCGCATGCGCGCATGTTAGGCTGCGGCTGCGCAGTCGGCACGCAATCGCCGAGCAGCTGCCACAAACCGCACCACAGCCGAAGCGACGGCAGCGCACACCCGCGCCGTTATTCAAAACCCCGCTGCCAAACCTCGCCCCCCCCCAGGGGCAAAACCGCGCTGCTGACACAACCCCGCTTAAACCCCGCTCCCCCCCCAGGGCCGTCCGCGACATGATCGCGCGGGGCCTGCCGGACCCGTACTGCCGCTGGGTGCCCCCCGGCCAGTTTGCGGCGATGAAAAAGTACGACGTCACTGGCGTGGGGCTCAACCTGGGCACCGCGGAGGAGTACGTGAAGAAGACGGTGCGGGGGGGGGGGGTGAACTTTTGGAGGGGGGTTTCGGGGTTTCGCCACCTCGTTTCTGTAGGGTGCGCTTTGCGATTGCGCGCCGCCCCTCTCGCGGGGTTGCCATGGGCATTCCGCCAACTCATCCACCCAACTCCCTCTCACTCTACCACCCCACTCTAGCCCAACCAAACCAAACCCAACCAAACCAAACCCAACCCAACCCTCCCCCAGGGCCGCGACCTGCCCGGCCGCCGCGCCGCCTCCGACGGCGACGTTTGGGTGGTGGGCATCAGCAAGGGGTCCGCCGCTGACAGCGCCGGCCTGGAGCAGGGGGACCAGTTGGTGAGGATCGGCCCCGCCAGGACCGAGGGCCTCAGCCCCTTCCAGGCCTCTTCCCTGATCTCCGGCCAGGACGAGGCGGAGGGGCAGTCCGGGGGCGAGGGCGGCGGCGGCGGGAGCGTCCAGCTGGCGGTGCGGAAGGCGAGCGGGCGGGTGGAGGAGTTTTCGGTGCCCCGCCCCTCGGTGCAGCTCGCGTCGCCGGTGCAGTACTCGCTGCAGCGCCGCGCGGGCGGGCGCGCGGTGGGCGTGGTGGCGGTCAAGAGCTTCACCGCGCGCGCGCAGAGGGACGTGGCGGCGGCGGTGGCGGAGCTGCAGGTGCGGGGGGCCAGCGAGCTGGAGCTCGACCTGCGGGACAACAGGTGGGGGGGCGGGGTTTTTTTGGCAGGCCGCTTTGAGGGTTTTTTTGGCGGGGCCGCTCTTGTTTTCTGTGTATTCAGCGCGGCTTGCTTGGGCGGCTGCAAATGTTGCAGAAAACACCGGAGCCTGACGGGCCGCTGCGCAGTGGGGGAGGGCCTGCATAGCCGGCGGACGCCCAGAAGCAACCCCCACCAACTCAACGCCCCCCCCCCAGGGGCGGCCTCGTGACCGAGGGGCTCGAGGTGGCGCGCCTTTTCCTGGGCGGCGGCGCGCCCATCGTGCTGACCGAGTCCAAGGCGATGGCCTCCGCGCCGCCGACGGCGGAGGGCGCGCCGCTGACGGCGCTGCCGCTGACGGTGCTGGTCAACGACCACACCGCCAGCGCGAGCGAGATCCTGGCAGGCGAGCGGCGGGCCGCCGGCGGCGGGTGGCAGGGCTCCAATTCACGCCTCAACCCGCACTGCGTGCCTGCGCACTGCACGCAGTGCTTTACACATTCGCTAAGCCCCCAGCGCAGCGCATCCCCCCCCCCTTTTGCCTGCCACCAACTGCCCCCTGCCCTTGCGCGACCCCACGCCCAACCTCAAAACGCCCCCCCCCCCTCCTTCCCCTCCCCCCCCCAGGCGCTCTGAAGGACAACTGCCGCGCCGTGCTGGTGGGCGGCCGCACCTACGGCAAGGGCCTCATCCAATCCGTCTACGAGCTCAGCGACTCATCCGGATTGGTCATCACGGTGGGCAAGTACCTTACACCTGGGGGCGTCGACATAGACCGGTTCGGGATAGAGCCCAACTTCAAGTCCCAGCCCCCGCGGGGGGCGGCGGAGGAGGCGCTGTCGGCGTGCCGCCTGCAGCGGGACGCGGCCGGCGGCCTGATCGGCGGCGGCGGCGGCGGCGGCGCGAGGGGGCCGCAGGAGCTCTTGCTCACTGGGGAGGGCGCGCGCGGCGGCGGCGGCGGCCGCGCGGCGCGGTGAGGCGCGGCCGCGTGGTGTGGTCTTTTGAGGCGCGGCCGCGCCGTCCCGTGAGGCGCGGCCGCCGCTTTCGTTTTTGCATCGCGACTGCGCGATTTTTTCCCGCGCCCACGTTTTCCGCGCTGCATGCATGTATGATAAGGGGATCATTTCCGTTACAGATTCAAAGGTTTCAGTTGTGCGGCGCCCCCCCCAGCTCCCCTCAGCAGCTATTCTCCCCCAGCCCCAATCGCGGCCACCCCGTGCGCCGCAGCGGCGCGCCAAACCACCCCCTGTAATTCAATTCAACCCGCCCGCGGCGCCGCCTGCGGCGGCGGCAGCGGCACGGGCTCGCTCTCCAGAAGGATCCGCGCCATGACCGCCGCCTCCAGCTCAGCGACAATCGGGTGCCCCCGGTCAAACGCGCGCACGCGCTCCGTCCCGCCCGGTCCGCCGTGCCCCGGCGGCGCCCAGCGGACCTCGTCGGCGGGCAGCAGCAGGCGCGAGGTGGATGAGATGAGGGCGCCGTCCCATTCGGCGATCTGGGACAGCTGCGGCGGCTCGAGGCGGACGGGCAGGCCGAGGTCGCGGCACACCTGGGGTTGGGGTTTGGGGGGGCGTGGCAGTGGGGGGTTTGAACGGCTTTCGGGGGTTCAAGGGATCAAGCCAAGTAAACAGGCGTGACAGGGATAGCAGGGGGAACAAAGCATGGCAGATTTCAAAGCAGAAACAGCTAAACAAGCAGCAGGCAGCAGGGATTGGCAAAGCGAAGAGCCCTCTCAAGTCTCAACAGCGGCTCCTTGTCAGCTTCCAAACAACCCACCGCCAGTACTATCTCGCGTATCGTCCCGCTCAGCACGCCCTCATCCGCGGTGACCAGCTCGCCCCGCTGCAGTACGAAAAAGTTTGAGGACAGGCCCTCCATGAGGGCGCCTGCGGGGGGCGGCGGGCATTTTGGGGGGAAGGCTGGAGCGTTTCAGCGCTGGTCAGCTCCGGCGTTCACGGTTTGGGGGGTTGTTGGGCGGCGGCGCGCTTCGAGCGCAAAAAAGCGCACAGTGCAATGCGCAGCGCGCAAACCGCCTGCCGGAAAAGCGCGTAGTGCCAAGCACGCAGAGCGCAACGCGCCAAGGCGCCGAGCGCGCAGCGCCAAGCGCGCAGCACGAATCCCCAAGTGCGCAGCGCCGCACCCTCGGGCGAGCAGAGCACCACCTCGTTGCAGTCCGCGGGGCGCGCCTCCTCCAGCGCCCTGCGCTGCCTCACCCACTCCGAGTCCTTGGCGCGCGCGTTGGTGCGCGGGAGGCCCCTGCGCGCGGGCCGGGCGGGGCGGCGCGGGCAGGGGTTCAGTCGAGGGTGGAGGGGCGGCGTTACCGGGTTGGGGGGAGCAAACGGCGGCGCGGCACGCGGCAGGGAACACGGGGCGGGGCCAAGCGCCCACGCCGGCCTCCGCGCCGCCCGCACGCCGCCACGGCACGCGGTCAAAGCCTGCCTGATCTGGAGCTTGACCGGCGGCGCCGGCCGCCGCGGCAGCGCCTCCCCGTGGCACCAGAGGTCGAACTCCCCAGAGGCGGGGTCCTGCCAGGTCATCAGCAGAGTCAGCTTCAGCTCGCGGCCGGCGGCCGACTCCGCCGCCGCGCGGCGCGCCGCGCCGTTGCCGCCGGCGGCGGCGGCGGCCGCGTCCGTGGCGGCCGCGTCCGCCGCGCCGGCTGCCGGCGCGGCGCCGCCGCTGCAGGCGCCGGACTGGAAGGCCGCGATGACAGCGGCGAGGCAGTCCATGACTCGTGGCCGCAGCTGCTGCGCCGTGAAGGGGGGCGCCGGCTCGTGCCCCGCGCTGGTCACCAGCTGGGGGAGGAGGCGGCGTGGGGTGCGGGGCGGTCGCGTCGGCGGCCGCGCTACTCTGGGCACGCTGGCTGAGGTGGACGGCCCGAGCCGCTTCTGGAAGTGGCGTGGCCAGCGGCAAAACAGTCATACGTACCACGACTGTGCGTGGTTTTGTGTGAGGGGCCGGCCCCCCGGCCAGCCTGCCCCCGCTGTTATTGCACCAGCAAAGTCAAGCCCCGCGCAAGATGCCTCTTGCCCTAGTACTTAGTAGGTAACCCCTCCTCCCCTCCCACCTGCTCGTCCGACTGCACCATTAGGTTTGCAGAGGTGGCGAGCCTCTCGACGTGCGACGAAAGCTTGAGCACGCGCGCCCCGCCGCCGACGGTGCGGGCCGTCGTGTACGCCCCGCGCGGCGCGGCCTGCAGCCACGCGCCCGACGGCTGGGCGCAGGCGCAGGGGCGGCCGTTGCGGGCGAGGCAGAAGGGCTGCTGCGGCAGCGGCGGCGCTGCCGCCGGCTCCTGCTGCCCCGGCTCCTGCTGCTGCTGCTGCTGCAGCGGCTGCTGCTGCCTCTGCGCCATGGTGCTGATGCCGGGCGGGTTGATGCCTCGCGGGGCCGAGCAGCGGGGCGGGCGGCGGGGCGGGCCGCAGCGCGCTCGCGCGCTCGGGCGGAGGTGCGTCGCGCTCGCGCGCTGCTGCGCCGCGGCGGCCCCGAGCATGCGCGCAGCGGTCAGGCGCTGTCCGCCGCCCTAGGCACGATCGTTGTAGGCTAGTTCGCAGCGCCCGGGAGGCGCGCAGGCCAAGAGCTCGCGGGCCCGCGGGAGGGTTGCGACTTGCTTGCGAGACCGGGGGGCGCCGTCGTGGCTACGCGCAATGGCTCGATCGATTCTGCACTGCAAAACCCCGGGATAGGTGTTACCCGCCAGCTGCCGTGGGCGTGTCACCGCGGGTGCGCGCCCCAGCGCGCCGCGCAGCCGGCGCGAGGCTTTCCGGCATCACCCCGCGGCCAGGCGCACCACCAGAGCCGGCTCGCCGCCCATTGGAGCCGCTTCATTTCTGGCTTGCGTCCGCTGGTCGGACATTGCACGCAGCACCAAGCGGGCGGCCCGGGGACGCGTCCCCAGCCCGAGCCGACGACCGCGGGCAGTCCGCCCGCCTCCGCCGCCGCCGCCGGCCTCGGGCGCGCGACCAAAGCAAGCGGGGTGTTCAAGTTCGGCACGGTAGACACGCATCTTGACACGGATACAGGGGCGGGCGGGGCTGCGCAGGCGATGTTCCGCAGCAGTTCTTTGCGAAGCCCTGCGGGCGAGGCCTTCCCGAGGTCTTCAAGCCTTCAGGGGACCTGTCACGGCAATCAATTCGACCCAATTCGCGCCAAAACGGCCAGTCCCTTTCAAAGCGCTCCCCTGCCGGCCCGCCGACACCTCCCGAAGCCAACTCACGGCCACGACGGCGGTCCTGGAGAGGGGATAATAGATACGTGAGATAGGCAAACCAGCCAAGCGCACGCGGCAAAGCGAGAGGGCTCGCCCCAAGCCCGGCGGCGCGCGTCTGTCGGCGGCGAGTCGCGCGGCGCGACCCGCGACGCCCAGCAAGCCCCAGACCATCATGCCGCAGACGGCAGACAAGCAGCACCCGCAGTGCGCCGAGGTGGGGACATGCCGCCTTCACGGGCGCGCCCGTGGCTGGGACGCCCGCAGTTGCCAATGCGCCTGGCGCGCAAGGGGGGCATTGCAGGCCCTTAGCCCCTTCCCAAGCTCACCACCAGCAGCGCCCTTCAGGCCCTCCCCTCATTGAGCCGCACCCCCCCTTAAACCGCAGGCGCTCGCGGCGCTCGCGCAGTGCCACAGAGGCCACGGCGCCGCGACGCGCTGGGCCGCCTGCAGCGGCGCCAACCAGGCCCTGGCAAAGTGCCTTGCGGCGGAGCGGCGGGGGCAGCAAAGGTGCGTGGGGGCGGCTTTTCGCTGCTGCCTGGCGCATGCCCGTCTTTCGTTCAGTCATTCACAGGAGTGGTTGCCATGGGTTCGCAGCGTCCCTGCCTGCTGGCCGTAAAAACACCTCCCGCCCCACCCGTCCGCGCCCCCTCCTGCAGAGCCTCGGACGAGCCTCGCAGCAGCCAGCAAGCCGCCAAGGCAGCGGCAGCAGCGGCGGCGCAGCAGGCCGCCGTTGCCGCGGCCGCCGTCGAAGATTTGGACCAGCGCCACGAGAGGGCAGAGCTCGAGTCGGACTGCTTCACCATTTTCCACGCCTGAGGCGGCTGCCGCCTGGGCTAGCCTAGGCTGAGCCTTTGCGCTTGGTATTCCCAGTTTTCGCCCCCCGAACAGCCACGGCCTGACCGTCCATTACTAATTCCTGGCATGCACGCGGTCCGCGCGCGGCCTGTACGCAGGCAGTAAAAGCACTGCAGTTCCAGAATGCTCACGGGGATCAACTCATTCAACTGCCGTGGTTCTCCTGCCACCCTCCCACATGCCTCGGGCCCGCACGCCGAAAGCGCTTGGGCGTTTGTAGCAGCCGGAGGGAAAGCGGGAGTCGAGGCGTGCGTGCGCGCGCCGGGCGGGGCGGGGCGGGCGCCGCCCCTAATGGGGGCCGCCGCTTTCGGGGCGAGCGCCAAGGCAGGGGTATGAGATAGGGCGCGGGCCAAACGTTGAGGGCAGGCTGCAAACACGGCAGGCGAACCACTGTCACTTGCGCTGGCCTCCAACCACCACGCCCTCGAGCGCCGCCCGCGCGCGGATCCACTCCCTGATGGCAGCATCCTCCGCAGCATAAAAGCAAATCACCGGATCCCACGGGCAGGGCGGCTGCTGGGCGCGCGCCCACTGCAGCACGGCCAGGTGGCCGTTATACGCCGCCGTGTAGCAAGTCCACTTGTCCCAAGGGCAGGCCGGCTGCTGGGCGCGCGCCCACTGCAGCACGGCCACGTGACCGCCCTCGGCCGCTGCATTGCACGTCCGCTCGTTCCAGGGGCAGGGTGGCTGCTGGGCGCGCGCCCACTGCAGCATGGCCAGGTAGCCGCCCCTGGCCGCTGCGCTGCATGTTGCCGCGTCCCAGGGGCAGGGCGGCTGCTGGGCGCGCGCCCACTGCAGCACGGCTAGATGGCCGCTCTCGGCCGCTGCGTTGCATGTTGCCGCGTCCCAGGGGCAGGGCGGCTGCTGGCCGCGCGCCCACTGCAGCACGGCCACGTGACCGCCCCTGGCCGCTGCGTTGCATGTTGCCGCGTCCCAGGGGCAGGCCGGCTGCTGGGCGCGCGCCCACTGCAGCACGGCCAGGTGGCCGCCGCCGGCCGCTGCGCTGCAAGTCCACTCGTACCAGGGGCAGGGCGGCTGCTGGGCGCGCGCCCACTGCAGCACGGCCTGGTGGCCGCTGCGCGCCGCTGCAGTGCAGGTGTCATAATCCCAGCCGCAGCCCAACGCGAGCGCACACTGCAGTGCCTCCAGCTGGCCGCCAGCCGCCGCTGCTGCACAGCAGAGCGTGGCATCGTCGTCCAGCTGCGGCAGCGCCCACCTCAGCGTGACCAAGTCGCCGTGAAAGGCGGCGCGCGCAGTCGCGAGCTTGCGCTGCTGGCGCGTCAGCTGCGGCCACGCCTCCTGCAGCGCCCACAGCGGCGCCGAGAAGGTCATGTGGTCCCGGACTCCCCCAAACGCACGCCGGGCCTCCGCCTGCATGGCCGCCGCCACACTCCGCAGCTCTGCAACGCGCACCGCCGCCGCCGCCGCCAGCGCCTTGTTCAGGCGGGGCACCGTCAGAATCGCGTCCCCGGGCGGCAGGAAGGAGCAGATGCGAGCCAGCAGGTCGTGTGTCAGGGCCGCTGCGGCAGCGTCGATGCGCGCCCTCGCCGCCGCGCGCGTGGTGGGCGGCATGGTGTGCGCGCGCCTGCGAGCGGTGGGGCGAGGGGGGCGAACGCAATCAGCGGGGGCAGCGGCGCCGCAAGCAGCGGGGCGCGCAGCGGCCGTGCTGCGCCCAGGCCAGCCGGGGTCGAGCTCGCCCTGCGTGGCCCCTGTAAGCCTCGGCCGCTCTCACCACTTGTACGCGCGTCGTGGGGGCGGGGGAGACGGGCTGTGCGCGGCCACGAGGCCCTCTGCGCGCTCCGGGCGCAGGTCCTTGGACCTCTGGGGCCGGGGTAGCTGCGTATTGCGTGTCGTGGCCGCCAAGGAGTTCTCAGGGACCCCTGCCCTGCGGCGGCGGCGGCGGGCCTTGTGGGGGAGCGCAGGCGCCAGCGACGAAGAAGATCGGCGGCCGGGGTGGGGCGAGCGAACGCCGCAGATCCAGTTGCGCTTGGGTTCCGCTGGTCCTGCCTCCCACAGGCATTGGGGCAGCGGCGAGCCGAAGTGCAGGGGCGGGGAGGCAAACGAGGGAGTCGGGGGCGTGCGCGCGCGGCAGTCAATGGCGGTCAAACTTTCCGCATTTGGGCTGCGCCCGGCCCGAAGGCGGCGCCCCCGGCCGCCGCTTGCATGGAAGGCACCCCATTGGGTGTGTGTGTGCTGGCGGTTGTCTAGGGCTTTGAAGCGGCCCAGCAGGTGCCTGCTGGACAGTCGGCACCCTGCTTGGCCGAGCACACTTAAGCGCCTTCGCCGTGTGGACGGCGCCGCCGCCGCCGCCGCTGCCGCAATCCCTGCCCCCCTCGCCATCGGCCAGAAGTTAGGTGTTTGACCAGCCCCGATCCCAACTTACAAAGTGCGCCCATGGATCAACTGCCGTGGTTCGACTGCCCCCCTCCCGCATGCCTCGGGCCCGCGCACCGAAAGCGCTTGGGCATTTGTCACAGCCGGAGGGAGAGCGGGAATCAACGCGTGCGCGCGCGGGGGCGGGAGCCGCCCCTAATGGGGGCCGCCGCTTTCGGGGCGAGCGCCAATCTTGGTGTACGGGGGAGGGCGCGGGCCAAACGAGGGGGCAGGCGAAGCACTGTGACTTGCGCGCGCGGAGCTGGCCTCAAACCACCACGCCCTCGAGCGCCGCCCGCGCGCGGATCCACTCTGCAGTGGCAGCATCCTCCGCAGCATAAAAGCAAACCACCGGATCCCACAGGCAGGGCGGCTGCTGGGCGCGCGCCCATTGGAGCACGGCCAGGTGGCCGCCACTGGCCGCTGCGAAGCAAGTCCACCCGTCCCAGGGGCAGGGCGGCTGCTGGGCGCGCGCCCACTGCAGCACAGCCAGGTGGCCGCCCCCGGCCGCTGCGGTGCAAGTCCGCTCATCCCAGGGGCAGGGCGGCTGCTGGGCGCGCGCCCACTGCAGCATGGCCAGGTGGCCGCCCCTGGCGGCTTCGCTGCAAGTCCACCCGTCCCAGGGGCAGGGCAGCTGCTGGGCGCGCATCCACTGCAGCACGGCCTGGTGGCCGCTGCGCGCCGCTGCAGTGCAGGTGTCATAATCCCAGCCGCAGCCCAACGCGAGCGCACACTGCAGTGCCTCCAGCTGGCCGCCAGCCGCCGCTGCTGCACAGCAGAGCGTGGCATCGTCGTCCAGCTGCGGCAGCGCCCACCTCAGCGTGGCCAAGTCGCCGTGGAAGGCGGCGCGCGCAGTCGCGAGCTTGCGCTACTGGCGCGTCAGCTGCGGCCACGCCTCCTGCAGCGCCCACAGCGGCACCGAGAAGGTCATGTGGTCCCGGACTCCCCCAAACGCACGCCGGGCCTCCGCCTGCATGGCCGCCGCCACGCTCCGCAGCTCTGCAACGCGCACCGCCGCCGCCGCCGCCAGTGCCTTGTTCAGGCGGGGCACCGTCAGAATCGCGTCCCCGGGCGGCAGGAAGGAGCAGATGCGCGCCAGCAGGTCGTGTGTCAGGGCCGCTGCGGCAGCGTCGATGCGCGCCCTCGCCGCCGCGCGCGTGGTGGGCGGCATGGTGTGCGCGCGCCTGCGAGCGGTGGGGCGAGGGGGGCGAACGCAATCAGCGGGGGCAGCGGCGCCGCAAGCAGCGGGGCGCGCAGCGGCCGTGCTGCGCCCAGGCCAGCCGGGGTCGAGCTCGCCCTGCGCGGCCCCTGTAAGCCTCGGCCGCTCTCACCACTTGTACGCGCGTCGTGGGGGCGGGGGAGACGGGCTGTGCGCGGCCACGAGGCCCTCTGCGCGCTCCGGGCGCAGGTCCTTGGACCTCTGGGGCCGGGGTAGCTGCGTATTGCGCGTTGTGGCCGCCAAGGTGTTCTCAGGGACCCCTGCCCTGCGGCGGCGGCGGCGGGCCTTGTGGGGGAGCGCAGGCGCCAGCGACGAAGAAGATCGGCGGCCGGGGCGGGGCGAGCGAACGCCGCAGATCCAGTTGCGCTTGGGTTCCACTGGTCCTGCCTCCCACAGGCATTGGGGCAGCGGCGAGCTGAAGTGCAGGGGCGGGGAGGCAAACGAGGGAGTCGGGGGCGTGCGCGCGCGGCAGTCAATGGTGGTCAAAGTTTCCGCATTTGGGCTGCGCCCGGCCCGAAGGCGGCGCCCCCGGCCGCCGCTTGCATGGAAAGCACCCTGCCGGGTGTGTGTGCTGGCGGTTGTCTAGGGCTTTGAAGCGGCCCAGCAGGTGCCTGCTGGACAGTCGGCACCCTGCTTGGCCGAGCATGTGTAAGCACCTTCTGCCGTGTGGACCGCGCCGCCGCCGCCGCCGCTGCCGCAATCCCTGCCCCCCTCGCCCTCGACCAAAACTCCGGTTCCAGCAACACCGCCACTCTTCACCACCAGGATAGGTTCCCTACCTACAACAGCAAAATCGGCGGGGACAGCCGCCCTCGCGCGTTCACAGCTGGAACTGCCTCCCCGTCTGCCGCTCCCACAGCGCCCACAGCCGCTCCTGCAGCGCCTCGTCCCGCGCCGCCGGCACGGGGCGGCTGGCGCGCCCGCTTACGTAATACTGGCCGCTCAGTCCGCGGGGCCCGGGGTCGGCTGCGAGCTCGAAGGTGTTGTTGGCGTCGCGGACCTACGCGGCGGGGGCGCGCGGCAGCATTCGGTTCAAAGGTGCGCGCACGCCGTGCCAAAGGGGTGTTTGGCCCGGCTCGGCCCCGCACGGCCTCGCATGGCCGCGCACGACACGGCCCGACACGGCAAGCGGTTGCCGCGGCCGCTCTGGCCGTGCGGCGGCGCGGGGCGGCGCGCGAGGGTAGCGGCTCCAAACGCAGGCTGGCGGCTGCGCAGCCGGAAGCCCAGAAGGCGCGCGGCGGCCGGCGCACCTCGATGCCGATCCGCCCCCACCCTGCCAGCAGCATCTTGGTGTTTACTGTCCCGGGGTCGAGCGTGTTGGTGAGCTGTTCGGGTGGGGATAAGGACGCGGCGGGAGCAAAGGGGTTGGGCAGGCGAGGTGGTGCTGATGCGGGGTGCGGGGTCGCGAGGTGCGGCGGCTGCCCCGAGCGCTGGTGAGCAGGGCGCGCGGCGCCGCCGCACGCATGGATGGGCCGCCGGCCCGCGGGCGCCCGCGCACCACCGGGCTCCCCGCCGCCTCGAGCTTGCGCGCGAGCGCGAGGGTGAAGATCTGGTTGCAGCACTTTGACGCGCTGTAGGCGCTGTGGGCGCTGTTGAGGAGGGACGAGGGGCGGGGCGACGCGGCAAGGGGGTGCGCTCAGGGTGCCGTCCTTTGGTTTCCAGCCCGTGGCGCGCAGCTTGCACCGACGCGGGCGCGGCGACCCCGGGCGCGCGGGCCGTTGGAGCGAGAGGGCCCCCTCCGCACGCCAGCACCAGCGGGCGCAGTCGCTCAGGCGGCGGCGGGGACGGAGGAGCGAGGGGCCATGGGGGGCCGGGGGTGCGCACCTGTACCCCCGCTCCTGCTGCAGGTTGCCTTCGTCGAGGGATGACGAGGCGGATATGCTGCTGGTGGTGATGACGTGGCTGGTGACCTGGGTTTGGAAGGGGTTTTGGTTTCATTACTGGTTTATTGCCATGAGTAGCTTGGCTCTTTTGCGCCTGCTGCCACCCGGTGCTGAGCCCGCCAAAGCGGGTCAAGCCGCCAAAACGAGACCCCCCCTCCGCAGACGCCCCAGCACCTTGTCCAGCAGCTCGGCGGTCAGCAGGAACGGCGCCAGCACGTTGACCGCCCAGGTCAACTCGAAGCCGTCCCTCGATTTGACCGGCCGCTCGGGCGCAAACACGCCGGCGTTGTTGACCAGCGTGTCGATGCCCCCCGGGTGGTCCGCGCGCACCGCCTCGGCCAGGGACCGCACCGATTCGAGGGATGCCAGATCGGCCACGTAGCCTCGGACGCTGCCCGCGGCGCCAGCGGCGGCGGCGGCCGCGCCAGCGGCGGCGGCCGCGCGCACGGCCGCGACCGCCGCGTCGACGCGCGCCGCGTCGCGGCCGTGCACGAGGACGCAGGCCCCCGCGGCCGCGAGGCGCTGCGCGGTGTGGCGGCCGATGCCGTCGGTGGAGCCGGTCACGAGGAACGTGCGGCCGGACAGGTCGGCGGCGGCGGCGCGGGCGCCCGCAGCCGCGGCCGCGACCGCGGCGGCGCGGCCGCGGCCGGGGGGCGCGGCGGGCCGGCGGCTGCGGGGCACCGCGAGCTGCGCGGTGGCGGCGGCGCGCAGCAGCATGGGCAGGTTTTGCGAATGGGTTCGGCGGCGCTCGGCAGTCGGGGCGCGGCAGCAGCGGCGCGCGCGGCAGCGGCACTGCGTTGCCGGGGTGTGCAGTGCTTGTGTGTGTTGTAGGAATCGCAAATGGGCTTGTTTGAAAGTTTGAAATGAATCGAGCTCCTCGCCGAATAGAAACACCGGCGTCCGAGCCCAGATCAGCACCGCGGCGTTTGAGCACACGCGCCCTCATTGAGTGGCCAGCGGCAGTGTCAGCATCACAGCACCGTTCACAGCACGCCCGCACGGCTCGGGCAGTGGTCAGCGGCGCACGCCCTGCCGCTCGGGAGCAGCAGCAGCAGCAGCGGCGATGCAGCGAGCGCGCGCGCCGCCCGGGGCCTGCGGCTCCGCGGGACGGCAGGCCGCAGCCGTACAGGCACCACGGCGGCCGCGGTGCACGCCTGCGACGCCCACGGGCGGCGCGCCGTGGCCGTGCGGCACCGCCGCTGGCGTGGGCGGCGGCGCCTGCGCGCTGCACCACCAACGGCGGCGCCCGCAGCGGCCCCGCCCGACGCGCGCGGCGGCGGCGGCCGACGACGCCCCGCGGCCGGCGGAGGCCGCAGCGGCCGCCGGGCTGCCGCCCCTGCAGTCTTCCGCAGCAGGCGGCGGCGCGCTCGGGGCCGCGGCGGCGGTGCCGCATTTTGTGGATGCCTCGGCGGATGAGGAGCCGTACTCCCTAGAGGATACCAAGGTGGGCACAGGGGGTGGAGCGACACGGGCTTTGAAGCCACCTGTTTGGTTTGTTTGCATCTTCGGCTTGCTTACGGGAGGGACCAGCTTTTGCGCAGCGGCGGCGGCAGAGAAACCCAAAACCGGGTCACCGCCCCACACGCGCGCGCAAAACATCCCGCCCCTCCCCCAGGCGCTCGTTGAGACGGCCATGCTCGCCGCGGTGTCCGGGCTGGCCTTCCTTCTGTCCACCCTGCTCAAGCTGGACTCCTCCCTGGGCTATTTTCTGCCGCTGCCCATTGTGATCGCGGCCTGCCGCTCGGGGCCGGCCGCAGGGTGGAGCACCATGATGGCCACCTCCTTCCTGCTGCTGGGTGGGCGGGGGTTGGGCTGTAATGCCTGCGCGCCCTCTGCCTTGTGGCGTGCACTTTCTTGCATGTGGGGGGCTTTGAGCGCCTTGTTGCTGTGAGCATGTGGCACGCGGTGAGAGCCACTTATGTGGGTGCACGCACCTCCCCCCAACCCCAAGCCTCCGCCCGCCAACAGCACACGCCATGCGCAAACACCCCAACCCTCCCAAAACCCCAGTCCTGCTGGGCCCTCTGCGCGCCGTGACGTACATCCTGATGCACGGCCTCACCGCCGCCGCGCTCGGCACTATGTGGGTCTGGCGCTGGCCGTGGGCGGTGTCCGTCCTCGTGGGCAGCGTGCTGCGGATGGCGGGGCAGATGGGGTACCTGCTGCTGAGCAGCTTCACGATGAACGAGAACCTGTTTGCCGTGATGGTGGCCAACGTGCACAACCTCATGGTGGGGGCGGCTGTTGGCTTTGGGCTTGCGTTCGCAAAGGGCGCCTGGATCGGCTTCTCGACGGCTCGCGGCGGCGGGCCGCGGGCGCGCGCCGCGCGATGCAGCGGCACGCTTGCGGCATGGCCGCATGAGGCATTTGCACGCAGCAAAGGGGCTCCGCGCCCCCAGGCACACGCCACTAAAGCCGCAACACGCCCGCCGCCGCCGCCGCCGCCGCCACCGCCGCCGTTTCCCGCAGGACCGGCTGTCGGCCTCTGTGGGCGCCTCTGGCGCGCCGTCCGACCTCGCCATTGTGTGCATGATATTCGCGCTGCTGCTGGTCAACGCGGTGTGCTACAACTTCCTGATGCACGTGATTGGGCACATCGCGCTCAGGTGTGGTCCAGCTGGTTTGGGGGGTCGGTTTGGGGGGGCGGGGGGGTCGGGTTTGTGTGCTGTTGACGTGTGCGGCCTGCGGAGGTGCGCTGCAGGTTGGTCAAACCCCCGCGGCCCCGCCCCCTCCCTCCGCAGGGCAATGGGCTACGAGGTGGGGCGGCTTCCGGGCTTCATGAAAAAGTACCTCCAGGTCTGAGGCGCGAGTGTGAGGCGCAAACGTGAGGCGCGAAGCCCCGCCCGGCCCTCCCCGCGCCGGCTGCGCAGTGCCCACACGCCCGCAGAAGCGGCGCGCGCGCGGGCGGCGCGGCGGACCACGCCTTTGCCGCTCGCCCCTTGTGAGGCCTCCGATGTAAATTCACGTCCTTCTCTACACGTTTGCGCCCCCAAAGGGTGGCCCAGCAGCGTGCCCTGTCTGCCACAGATCAGCTGTCGCAGCCTTTTAGCGCTTGCGGCGCGATTATGTACAGAGCATGATCCGCCAAATGCATTCGGCGCGCGTGCGCCCGGCGGGGGCGCCTCTCCAAAGGGGGGGATGCTCTCTCGCGACTCCCCTGCGGCCCCTGGTGCAGCTGCCGCGCTCAATTGGATCGCGTCGGATGTCCATTGCATCCGCGATGCCCCACGCCGCGCTGAGGCCGCTGCGGACGCCGCTCCGGCCCCGCGCACCCCCGCCGCAGCGGCGCGCGGCACGCGCCGCGGCCGCCACGCAGCGCGCCGCGGCCGACGCCGCCGCGCCGTGGGAGGAGGACTGGGACGAAATGGGCCCGGCCTTCAGGGCCACGCTTAAGCTCCTGGAGTGGCCGGCCTTTTGCGAGCACGTGGCGGGGTTTGCGAGCACCGCCGTCGGCAAGCGGCTGTGCCGCGCCCTGGAGGTGCCCCTGGCGCAGGCCGCCAGCGAGCGGATGCTGGCAGAGACGCGGTGGGCGGGCTGCGCTTGGCGGGTGTTGCGGGGCGGCAAAGCATGCGCTAGAAACCGCAGTGTTTGGGGGGCCATTCGGGTTGATGAGCTGCGCTGGGCTTGTGGGCCGCGCAAGTTGCAGCAGCACAGCTGCACACGCGCGTGCCTGTTGCCACGCAATCGCTCCCCGAGGCGTTTGCTGCCTCCTGAAACTGAACCAAACCAAACCAAACCAAACCAAACCAAACCAAACCAAACCAAACCAAACCAAACCAAACCAAACCAAACTTCAACCAAACTCGACAAACCGCGCAGCGCCGTGATCGCCCTGGAGCTTGACTACACCAGCACCCTGGACTTTGGCGGCATCAACACCGGCGACGCCGAGGCGGCCATACGGCGCGCCGACAAGGGCGGCATGGTGTCGGGCACGCAGCTGAGGGGCCTGGTCACGCTGCTCAACGGTGGGGGGGGTGCTGGGCACGCGGTTTGTCTACCCTTGGGGGTTCGCACTGCTGATTGCTTTTATGGGGTGGGGCCGGCGCGCGGTTTGCCACCCCTGGGGGCTTTGCAGCTGGGAGCTGGCCAGCCACACGCCGCCTGCGCGGCCCCACAACGCCCCGGCCGCTCCCGCCCCAAACCCCCTGCCTCCATCCCTTCGCACCCAAAACCCCAAACCCCCACCACCCCCCCCGCTTCCAGGCGCCGAGAAGCTGCGGAAGCAGATCCAAACCACCGCCCGCCAGTCCGGCGCCGGCGGCCGCGACGGCCCGCTGCGGCCGCTGCTGGCCGCGGTGTCCGGGCTGTCGCCGCCGGCGGCGCTGATCAGGGACATCGGGTACGCGGTGGGGGAGGAGGGGGAGGTGCAGGACGCGGCGAGCGAGCAGGTGGGAAGGCGGCGCGGGCGCGCGCGCGCGCGCGGGGCTGCGCGCTGTGTGCTCGCATGCGTGTGGGCGCATGCATGTGTGGGTGTGCGCCGCCACTCAAGTGCACCCTGCAAAGCCGTCGAGGGCGCCACCTCACCCCTACCCTTTCCGCGGCCCATCCCGCACCCCTCCGCCCGCCGCCGCCGCCAACCACGCCCCCCCCCCCCCGCCCCCCCCCGCCCCCCCCCCTGGCGACCGACCAGGTCCGCTCCACCCGCGCCCGCGTGCGCGCGCTTATGGCCCGCGGCGCCTCCATCCTCAAAAGCTTCCCCGGGGAGGTTTCCGGGCGCGGCGGGCGCGTGTGCGTCGCTGTGGCGGCGGGCACCAAGGTCGCGGGGGGCGTGATGCTGGGGAGCATGCCCGGAGGGGGGGTGGTCTTCATAGAGCCGCCGCAGGTGGGCGGGCAGGCGGGCGGGCGGGCGGGGGATGCTTTGCTTTCACTGTCATGCCTGCATGCGTGCGTTTTCTTGGGGCAGTGGGGTGCACGCTTGCCGCGACCGCCTGCTGCCGTTTTCCAGCAGTGAAGAACCCGCAAGAGCACGCCAAAGCACCGGCAAAACAAAACCACCGCAAAACCACAAACACCGAAAAACCCACAACATCCGACCCCACCTTAACCCCACCCCCCCAAAAAAAAGGTAATGGGCATCAACTTGGAGCTCATAGCGGCGCGCGCCGAGGCGATGGCAGCCGAGGAGGCGGTGCTGTGGGAGCTGACGGGGCGGCTCATGGGGGTGCTGCACGACGTCACCGCGGTGAGCGGGGCGGGTGACGGGGGCGTCACTCGCGGGAGCCCGTTTTTGAACACGTCCAACCCCTCAAACCCAAAGGGGGAGTGTTGCAGATGCTGAGAAGCAGAAAAACACCGCTGCCACACCCCATAAACAAGTGCGCAGCCCAAAGCGACACCCCACCCACCCACCAAACAAAACAAATTAAAACAACCACCCCCTCTCCCCAGTGCTTTGACGCGGTGATGTGGCTCGACGTGCTCGCCGCCAAGGCGCGCTGCGGCACGTGGCTCGGCGGCGTGCTGCCCGACTTCACCCCCTGGCCGGCCGTATTCCGGCCCCGCGCCGCCGCCGCGCGGCGGCGCGCCGAGGCGGCGGCGGCGCGGGGGGAGGCGGCCGAGGCGGCGGCGCTGTCCGACGCGGCGGCGGCAGCGGCGGCGGCGGCGAGGGCGGACGACGGCGACGGCGAGGGCGAAGAGGGCGACGACGAGGGTGACGAGACCGGCGGCGGCGAGGGCGAGGGCGGCGGCGGGGACGGGCCAGTGGTGCGTTTGAAGGGCCTGAGCCACCCCCTGCTGCTGGCGGGCTATCTGAGGGAGAAGGAGCGGCTTCAGCGGGAGCTGCGGCTGCTGGGGGCCGACGCCTCGGTCGGCGCCGGCGGCCAGCGCCGCGCGGCGCGCCCGGGCCAGGACGACGCCCCGGCGGCGCCGGCGCAGCAGCGGCGCCGCCGGCCGCTGCCCAGCCGCCGCGACGCGGGCTCGTCGGACTCGGAAGACGAGGAGGCGGCGCGGGTGGCCCAGATCCGGGGCAGGCTCCTAGATCTTAAGCCGCCGCGCCCGCTGGACCTTTTCATCCAGCCGGAGACCACCGTCGTAGTCATCACCGGCCCAAACACGGGCGGGAAAACGGCGACGATGAAGGCGCTGGGCCTGGCGGTGCTCATGGCAAAGGCGGGGATGCCCGTGCCGGCGGCGGCGCCCGCCCGGCTGCCGTGCTACACCTCTGTGCTGGCTGACATCGGGGACGAGCAGAGCCTCACGGCAAACCTTTCCACATTCAGCGGGCACCTGCGGAGGTGGGGGGGTTTGGGCTGGGTTTGGTGGCTGGACGGGTGCTCATTTGGGGGTGGGTGGTGCGCATTGGGCTCCCGCATGGCTTTTTCCAGGGTGAAAGGGAAAGGTTGATCGCTTGGAGCCAAGCCAAGCCAAGCCAAACTAAACCAATCCAAGCCAAACCAAACCAAGCCAAACCAACCAAGCCAGCAGAGTTCAAACCAACACCCCTCCCATCCCTCCTCAACCGCCCCCCCAAAAACAGGATCCAGGGGCTGCGCGCGGAGGCCGACGGCCGCGCGCTCCTCCTGTTGGACGAGCTGGGCACCGGCACCGACCCCTCAGAGGGCGCCGCCCTGGGGGTGGCCCTCCTCCGCCGCCTGTCCCGCGGCGGCGCCGGCGCCGGCGCGCTGGCGGTCGCGACGACTCACCACAGCCTGATGACAAAGCTCAAATTCGAGGACCCCCATTTTGAAAACGCCAGCGTGGAGTTTGACGACGAGGCGCTGGCGCCGACGTACAAACTGCTGTGGGGCGTGCCGGGTGCGCGCGGGGCGCGGGGCGCGGGGCGCGCGCGCGCGCGAGGGGGGTGGAGGCCGCGTTTGCTGGCGCGGGCACGGACCTGTTGCGTGTGTGCATGCACCTCCCACACGTACACCTCCCCCCAAACACCGGCACACGCACACCTCGCAGGCCGCAGCAACGCGCTCAACATCGCCGCCCGCCTCGGCCTCGACCCCGCCATCGTCGAGGCGGCGCGCGCGCACCTCGGCGCCTCGGCCTCCGCCGCCAACGCGGCGATCTCAGATCTTGAAGGGGTTCAGGGGGCGCTGGAAAGGGAGGAGCTGGCCCTATGGACCGCAGAGCAGGAGGAGGCCCGACTAAAGGTATTGGGGTGGTGTTTGGGGGGGGGGAGCAGGGGCAGGGCGCCTCCCCAGGCACGGGCAGGGTTGGGTTTGCGGCTGCAACGGGAGGGCGCGCGCCCTGTGCCGCGTCCCTCAGCGTTCGCAGCTTTCAGTCCGCAACCCCAACCCAAAACCCAAACCAAACCCAAACCCAACTCCACCCCGCCCCCCCATTTCCCCGCGCGCAGCGCCGCGTCGACGGCATGCGCCGCGCCATCGCGGCGGGCCGGGAGGAGCTCGAAGAGACTCGCCTCAAAAGCCTCGCCGCCGTCGCCCGCGCCGCGCGCGCCGTCGCGCGCGCGGTCCGCGACGAGCGCCGCGCCGCCGCGCGGCGCGCCAACGCGTTCGATTCCGAGCTCTCCCGGCGCCTCGACGCCGCGATGCTCGACAGCCTGGCGGCGGGGCCGGGCAGCGTGCTGTCCGCAATAGAGCAGTGGGAGCGGCTCAGCGCCGGCGGCGGCGGCGGCGGCGGCGGGCTCGCGCCGGGCGCGGAGGGGGAGGACTGGTGGGTGCCCGCGTGGCGGGGCCTGCTGCGCGACGCGTGCGACGCGCTCGCGGCGGCAAAGGCGGTGGGCAGCGACCTGGACGGCGGGTCCCCCGCCTCCTCGGCTTCCACGTGGGAGGAGGACGATCTCGCGCGGGAGCTGGAGGGGCTCGAGCGCACCGCCGCGCGCCGCGCCGCCGCGCGCGCCGCCGCCGCCGAGCGGCGCGGCGAGACGGTGCGGCGCGCCGCGGACATCGAGCGGGCGAAGCAGCGGCTGTGGGACGGCGGCGCGGGGGACGCGGATCTGGACGAAGATCTGGGGCTGGGCATGGATCTCCGGGAGCTGGAGAGGCAGGAGCGGCTGCGGCTCGGCGGCCCCCAGGCGCGCGCGCGCGCGCAGCGCGAGTCCGAGGCGACGGCGGCGCTGACGAGGCTGGAGGAGGCGCTGTCCAAGGTCGACGTCGCGTCCGAGGCGCGCGCGCTGCGCGAGGCGCAGGAGCGCGAGGCGGCCGAGGCGCGCGCGACGGCGGAGCGGGAGGCGGCGTCCAGGTGCGGCGGCGTGCAGGCGCGCGCGTAGGCTTTCGTGCGCTTTTCCGCTGGGGCCGTGGTGCTTGGGCCGGCCTCTGGCCTGGGCATGCAGGCACCCGCCCAGCACAGCACTTGCTTTGGCAGTGCCGCCTGTGCGCTGCTTGCACGCCGACTGCCGTTTGCTCCCGCGAAACGATCGGGCCGCGCGCCCGCCGACGGCAACAAACCCTGATGTCACAAAACAAAAATCGAAACCGCAGGGCGGCGCGCGCGCAGCAGGAGGCCGCGCGCCTCGCCTCGTCGTTTGAGCAGCAGCTTGAGGAGCTCGAGGCGGCGGCCGCCGCGGCCGAGGCGGTCGCCGCGGACGGGCTCGAGGCGGTGCAGCAGCAGCGGCAGCAGGACCAAAAGCAGCAGGACCAGCAGCAGCAGCAGCGGCGGCGGCGGCAGGATGACGCAATGGCAGAGCTCCTCGGGGGCGACATGCTGCGGGACGCCCTCGCGCCCGCAGGCGCATTTGGGGCGAGCGGCGGCGGCGGTAGCGGCGGCGGGCCCCTGGACCTGCCTCCTGACATTTTGGAGCTCATCGGTGCGCTGGAAATGGACGGCCCGCCGCCGGCCGCCGCGCGCGGCGGGAACGGCACAAGCTCCAGCAGCGGCGGCGGCGCGGGCGCATTCCTGGGCGCAGAGGCGGCAGGGCTGCTGGCAGACGCCGCATGGCTGGAAGGGCTGGAGGCACTGCCTGCGGACGGCGGCAACAGCAGTGGCGGCGGCAGCGGCAGCAACACCAGTGGCAGCAGCAGCAGCAACGCCAGCAGCGGCGCAGCAAAGAGGAAGAAGAAACGGCGGTAGTTGCGCCTGTGCCGCCTTTTGGCCCCCAAACGAATCTCCGCTGTCGCTCTGCACTGTATGTTGCACACCCGCCAGGGCCTGGTTAAAACGCTCACAGCGGGGGGCCCAATTTGGCCTCCAGGCGTCCTTTCCAATTGCTTTGCTGCGCCCTTGCATGCGCCCAGTAATGGCGTAAAACGAATCCAGTTCCTTGAGCGGCAGGCTAGGCATGTATGCGACGGGATGGGGCACTCAGCGGGGGAGGGGGGCGGGCGCAGCCGCCGGGGCGCCGCTGGGCCGCGTCAAGACGGGGCCGACGGGCGCGGTGCAGGCGCGTGGCCGCCGCCGCCGCCGCCGTTGGTCACTGCACGCACAGACAGCAGCGGCGCGCCGCCCACCGGCGCGCGCGGCGCTTCGAGGCTCCTGCGCGCGAACGTCCGGCCGCCGCCGTGCGCGGGCAGCGACGCGGCCGCGCGGCCGAGGCGGCTCGGGGGGCTGGCGAGCCCCGCCAACGGCGTCGAGGGCGCGGAAGTCGAAAAATGGCCGCCGAACGCCGCGGCAGACCCCGGCGGGCTGGCCGACGCGGCCGAGCCCGGACTGAGCGCGCCAGGGCTGCAGGGGCTGCGGGGGCTGTGGTGGCCGCCGTGGTGCTGCGGCCCGCCGAGCACGACGGAGAGCGTCACCGGTTTGAACTCGGACACGAGCGCGCGGTGGGACGGGCTGTTGTCGAGGGACCGCTGCTTAGGCAGAGCCGCCGCCGCCGCCGCCGGAGCCGGAGCCGCGGCAGGCGCGGGGAAGGAGGCGGCGGGGGCGGCCCCCGCACCGCCCTCGGCGCCGCCGCCGCCGCCGCCGCTGCCCGCGTCTGCCTCGCTGAACACGCTGGTGCGTGTGGTGCGCAGCGACGCGGTCGCGTGCCGCGTCGGCGGCGGCGACATGGTGGGCGCCGCGGCGCAGCGCTTGCCGCGCGCGGTGGCGTCGCCGTCGCTCTGGCGGGCCTGCACCCGCTCCAGCAGGCGGCCTGGGAGGCGGGGGAAGGGGTGGAGTGATTTCAGGACAGAAAGATTGTGACGCAGCCCCAAAGCGCCGGTGCCAAACAGAATGCGTCCGGACTGTGCAGCCGACCGCGGTTCACCCAACCGAACCGAAGCGCGCCGCCGCCAGAGGCCCTACTCACGCAGCTGCTCGGCGTCGTCCCCAGCAATCGCCCCCGACGCCTCGGCAGCCGCAAGCGCGTCCGCGCCACCCCCGCCCGCCAGCGGCGCGCGCACCGGGCTGCCGCTCTCGTCTGCCGCCGTCGACGCCAGCCGCCGCACCAAACGCGCGAGCCGGGCGCCGGGGCTGGGGGGGCTTGGGGAGCGGGGCGAGGCCGCCGCCGTCGTAACCTCGGCGGGCTCTGCCTCTGCCGCGCGCGGCAGCTGCGCACCCCCTGCCGCTGACGGCGAGTCACACTCCGCGACGCCACACGCGCTGCTGCGCGCGCTCGTCGCGGCGCTGCGGCCGCTGCCCCAAACGTGGCTGCCGATGGCCGGCGGGCCGCCGGGCAGCGCGCCTTGGAGCGGTGCCCCAGGCGCAACGCCCCCCGTGCTGCTGCGGCGGCTCTGCCGCCGGTCGGCCTCGTCGGCCATGCTGGCAACCTGGGGTTGGATTTAAGTGGGGGCGTAAGCCATGCCCAGGTGAGCCCCCCGTCCCACTGCCCGACTTGCCTCCCCTCGCCAAAGTACCCACAGCATGGGGTGCGTGCACGGCAAACAGGTTAGCGGGCGTTGGACGGCCCGAGCACTGCAACGCTTTGTCAAAGCAAAATTGCAAAGTGTGCGGTTCAGCGAAGCCCAAGTCAAAAGGCTGCTCCCCACAAAGCCACCCGCCTGGCTGATCAGCTCCTTGTCGCCGCTGACAAGGCCCTCCATAATCCGCTTCCGCCGGTAAGCAGTTGCCAGCAGCGCAAACGGCACGGGCGGCGGCCCGCCGCCGCCGCCGCCGCCGCCGCCTCCCCCGTTGCCGTCGCCGCCGCCCTCCTCGCTGCGGCGCTCCTCCATTCGGGCCAGCGTGGAGGTCATTATTTCGACAAACTCGGGGTACTCGACCTCGCCTGCGGGTTGTTAACAGCCGCCGCGTTTGTTTGGCGGTCTTTCTGGCATTTTGGGGTTCTCTTTGCCGGCATGGCCGGCAGAGGGCCGCCCCATGGGGAGGGGTTGACTGTTAGTCATAGCACCCCCACGCAAGCCCCGCAAAGAAAATGACCCAGTTTGTGGTGAAGGGCCGCGCCCGAAGCGCACCCGAGCCGTCGTGGTCAACCTCCGCCAGTATGGCCGCCACCTCATCCCGCGTCAACTGGAAGCCCAGCAGCTGCGCAAGCAGTCAAAGGCAGGGCGAGGGGGGCGGGGTGTTGCGGGTCAGTCTCTACCACGCCTGTGTAAAGGCTTGCCGTGGCGTTCGCACTTCGCAAGGCACGCCCTGCCACCTCGCTCTATCGCTGCCAGGATTGCGTCGGTCAAACCCCTCTCCACGCCCCGGTCAAACCCGGTCAAACGACCCGCCTTGAACGCCGCGCCCATCTCGTCGGCGTCGATCGCCCCCGAGCCATCCGCGTCCATCAAGTCAAAGCACTCCAGCAGCTGCTCCTTCTGCTCCTCACTCAGCCTGGGGCGCAGGGCCTGGGTGGGTTTGGCGTTAGCGTACGGTTCACAGCTTTTGCCGGGGTGGTTTGCGGTTGTGGTTTGAGGGCTACACCACGCAGGGAGTGCTGCTCCATGCTGGGCTCGGTCGACGCCGCCGAACCGAGCGTGGATGCTGACAAAGCGCATGCAGGAGGCTAGGAGCTGACGCTGGGGCTGCTGGGCGCATTCGCTGCGGCCTGCAACCAGCGTGCACCCCCGAAACCGCCGGTGCGCGCATGCGTGCGCGGCCGCGCCAGCGAGCGCGCCTTGCCGCGTTTGCGCAGCCACGCCGCGATGCCGACGGCCAGCACGGCGTCCAGCTCCGATATGGTCTTTCGGAACTCCTCCAGCTGCACCTTGGTCGGGGCCGCGGCGCCCGCGCCCGCGGCCGCCGCCACGGCGACGGCGGCGCTGTGCCCGGAAGCGGGAGCGCCGCCACCGCTGCGGCCGGTTGCGGGACGGGAGCTGGCCATGGCGCCCTGATGCTCGAATTCAAGCGGTCTGTCACCTGCTCATGCTGTTCCCGCGATCAAGAGGCCCCCCCCCAGAGGCCGTTTCCGACTCGGCAGCGCCCGAGAGCGCGAGAAGCGGGCGAAGGGGGGGCCTAGAGGCGCTTAAACGTGCTTTAATATCGTTTAAAATCCGTTTGAGGGGCCTCGCGTCTTTGGCGCGCGCGGGGCGTTCGAAATTCAACCCGCCCGCTCTGCTGCTGCTCCCGGGCCTACATCCGGCCTGCTGGGGCGTTCGACCAGCTCTGGTAGAGGAAGCTTGGGCATCCCGAAGCCCATTTTAGCTGCAGCTCTTCTCCTTGGCCCTCGACCCTGGTCCGCCCTCTCCCGCCAGTGCCTGGAGGACAGCCTCCTCAGCGCGAGAGCACCATGGCCGGCCTTCACGGTGAGCGGAGACATGCAATGCATCCGCTGGAGCGGCGGCAGGCCGTATACAGGGGCCCGCGCCGCCTGGCGGCGTTCGCCGCACCTCTCGCACCGGCGCGCGAGTCGACAATGCGCACCGCAACTGCTGCACATGCCGCGCAGGCAGCACCCCCAAGCCGTCCAAGCCCGCCTGCCCGGCTGCGGTTGGCGCCGCACCCTGCGCGCTCTGCACGTGCGTGTCGGCAATGCATGGGGACCGCGCCCAGCATGGGGCTTGTGCGTTTTTAGCCTGCCTGCCTGCGCAAAACGCCCCCAGCCTGGGACAAAATCCAACCTGATGATCGGCCCCTCCTTCCCGCTTTTCCCTCGCAGGCGCCACGCCCCGTTTGCTGCGCTCGTGCACTGCGGCGCCTGCAAGGCCGTGGTCTGCTGCGCGTGCTGCGCCGCGCCGGGCGCTTCAGGGCCGTGCACGCAAAAGGACGAGCCCCTCTGCCTGGAGTGCGCGTGCGCGGCATCCCAACGGCGCGAGGGCAGCCTGTACAGCGGGCTCTGCTGCAGCGACAGCGGCGGCGACGACAGCGGCAGCGACCTCGGAACGCCCGAGTGCGCCCGCGGCTGGGGCAGCATCGAGCGCGCCTGCCGCGAGGCGGCGCTGAGGCCCGCGCGCGGCCGCAGCGGTGGCGCCGGGGCACACCCAAAGCGCGGTGGCGGCGGCCACGGCGCAGCTGTTGCTGATGCGGACTGCGACGCTGGCCTGCCATTTGCTTGGTGCAGCTTTTGAGCGGCTGGCGGCGCAAATCCAATGCTTGTTTTTGCGCTCAGCTGCGTTGCGTGTGCCGCCGCCGCAGCGCCGCCCAGCGCGCCGTCGCAATCGCCCTTTTTCATTGCGCCCCCTCCCCATTTTCCGCGTCGCCCTTGCTGCATCCAGCCTTGTGCCTAGCTCCCCCGTCCCAATGCCCCCCTGTGCAGCGCAGGTTTGGCCGCGTTCGATCACCCCGAAGCATTCCCCCCAGCGTTTTTCAATCCAAGTTTTTTTTTGCGCTCCCCGCTCCCTGACTTGTCTGCTGGTGTAATGGCGACTGCGTAGTTGCCGGATCGTCCTTTCGATGTGTCACAGTGTCGGCCGTTGACCCCTGGTCAAACAATCTGTACATATGTGGGGTGGTGCACGTGCACGTGTGCGTTGCTGAGGGCGGGCTGCTCCACATACGGTATGTGCTTGCGGCTGAGAGAAATTAACACCCAAGGAATCTTGCCCCCGAAAGCAAACGGAGGGGCCAGCGCGCGCGGTTGGCAGAGGCGGCGCGGAGGCCGTCATCCCGCCACCCGCGACGGCGGCGCAGTACGTCGCCCGACGGCCGCCCCACGCGCCACGACCACGCCGGCCTCCCCGCCGTTTTCGGGCGGGAAATCCTATTTGATGGCCTTCGAATGCAGGGGCCGGGGGGCGGGGGCAGCGCGGTCGTCGGGGGGGCGCGACTTGCATCATCACGAACTCCTGCGTGAAGGGCAGCCTCCTTCCCAGCCTGCTTCCATTGCTCGGGACCATTCCGCAACGATCGAATCGTGTTTGTGGGCTCCTGACGCCCTGTCATACCACAAGCGACCCCCCATCTCGGGCGCTCTCGGCGCAACCCCCTGCTGCGGCCAGCCGGGCTCCCGCGCTCCCGCCGCGGGCCCAGATGATATGAGAGCGATGTGTGGAATGCTCCACCTCCAGCAGCGGCCAGGTGCGCCGCTCAGTGGGGAGAGGTTGCCGCCAGGTGGTCGCGCCCGGCTGCTCCTCGCGCAACGCCGCGCGCCCAGGCCTGGGCCGCTGGCGCAACGCGGGATGCAATTCTAAGCTCTTGCCACCGCCTGCCGCACCCGCAGGCTGCGCCCCCGCCGCCGCGCGCGGGTCAAACGCGGGCTCGCGCGCCCAGCCCACCGCGACGCCGGCGCCGGCGCCGCGCCCCGCGCGCCCCCGCCGCCCCGCGCCGCCGCCGCGCGCTGCGATCGGCGGCGCCGCGGCAGCGCCCGCGGTCACGGTCGCGCGGCAGCGGCCCGGCCACCTCCACCCCGACCTCGCCACCGGCCCCCGCGAGCAGCTCGACGCGCAGCAGCAGCGCTTCGCCGCCGCCGCCGCCGGCCTGCCGCGCGCCGGCGGCGTCGCGTCGCTGCTGACCGCGACCGCCGGCGCGGACGCGGCGCCGCGGCCGAGCCCGCTGCCCATCGAGGCCCGCTCGGTGTTCAGCCCGCTGCGGTTTGAATCGGTCTACCAAGTCGGGGAGCCCCTAGGCGCGGGCACCTATGGCTCCGTCTGCGACTGCACCCACCGGAAGACGGGGGGGCGCTACGCGGTCAAGATCCTGCAGCGCCGCCGCAACAAGGTTGACCGCATGGCCTCCATCGACAACGAGGCGAGTGGGGAGGGGGCCCTGAGTGTTACCGTACCCCACCCCCGCCGCCAAACACCTCCAGCCGCCGCTTGCTGTGCGTTCGCTGGCTGTGCTGTGCCCAACCGCTGCCGGCGCGCCTCGAGGGCGCTCACCGCCCCGCCACGCCACCTCCCAACCCCCCAAACGACCCCCCCCTTTCCCACCCCGCCCGCAGGTCGCCATGGCCCTGCGGCTGCAGTGGTGCGGCTCCGTGGGCCGCCTGTTCGGCGTGCACGTGGATGACTACTCGGTCTACCTGGTGCAGGAGCTGCTCGTGGGCGGCACGCTGCAGGCGCTGCTAGAGGCGCGCGGCCCGCTCGACGAGGACGAGGCGGCGGCGGCCATCAGGGGGGCGCTGGACGCGGTGGATGCGTGCCACCTGGAGGGCATCGTCTATGGAGGTGCGCGGCCGGGCGGGGGGGGGGGGCTTGGGCCCAGCTGCCAGCCATTGCCGCTGATGTGTGTCTGTGTTTGCTTGCCCGGGGCTGCCTTGTGCAGCTTTTTGCTCGCTCTCGGGGCTTTGGACTGGCAGCTAGGCCTTTGCCCCGCCGCAGTCGCCGGCGCGCTTGCGAGCGCCCCGGTTGAAACGAGGCGGCCCCGCCCCCCGCAACCGCAGACGTGAAGCCCGCCAACTTTGTGCTGGCGTCCCTTTACCCCTCGGTGGAGCACCTGGCGGACGCCTCCGCGCCGCGCGGCGCCATCGACTGCCGGATGGGTGAGCTTAGAGCTGCTGCGCGCGCGGCGCGCCGCCGGCTTTGACCGCTTTGACCGCTTTGACCCCCTCCTCTAGCGCCCGCCGCCGCCAAGCCTGATCCCTTGCTGTTCTCAACACCATACCAACCCTCCCCCCCCAAAAAAAAACCGCCCAGTGGACTTTGGCTGCGCGCGCGCCTGCCCAGAAAAGTGCACCCTCGCCGGGCTGAGCGGCACGCCGGTGTACATGGCGCCGGAGGTCGCCTGCGGCCTGCCGTACTGCCAAGCCGCGGACGTGTGGGGCATCGGCATCCTGCTGCACCAGCTGCTCACCGGCGGCTTCCCGTTTTGGGCCGACTCCTCCCCCGACGCGCTGCGCCGCATGCCGCTGGCGCGGGTGCTGTCCGACGTCGGCCGCGGCACGGTCGACCTGGCCGCCGGCCCCGCGGCGGCGCTGTCGGAGGGCGCGAGGGACCTGCTGTCCCGGCTGCTGCAGCGGGACCCGGAGGACCGCGCCTCGGCGCACGACGCGCTGATGCACCCCTGGCTGGTGGAGCACGCCGCGGCGCACGCCGCGGCCGCGGCGAGGGCGCGCGCGCCGGCGCTCGCGGCGCGCGCCGCGTGCTGAGCCGCCGCGCGCCGGCTGGCCGCCCCGCCCCCCCTCCCCCCGCCTGGCCTCGCCTCGCGCGGCGGCTGCCGTGCAGCGCTGTGCACTGCCGTCCTGTCCCCGCAGCGGCAGGCCCACCGCTCGTTTTCTCACCGCTTTTCGAACTGCGGGAGGCGCCGCGCCGGCTGAGCGCTGCACGCGCCCCCTCGCGCCAAGACTGTCGACGCGGCCGGCGCCCCAGTCCTAAACTCTTGATTGCGACTGCCTATCGCTTTTCCATAGCCCGCAAGCGCGGGCAACCCATCCGCTTTCCCACAACTTCAGTTGGCAGGCGCGCGGTCGGCGACCGTCACGGTGGCGCGTGGGTGCCCCGCATGCCGCATGCGGGCTTTGGCTGCCGCCGCCCGCCAGCCTGTTTGCCTGCGGGGGCGCCGCACGGCGCGTGCCCGCTAAAACCCTGTATTTGGATTTGCGACTGGGCTGCCGCCTCCGATTGCCTCCTATAAGCTTCTGTCCAGGAGCCTAACTTTATCGACTCCTCCTTTCCGCTGCGCCGCCCCCCCACTCTGTACCCCCGCCCCCGCGGGCCGCCATGCGCCGCCGCCGCCGTCGCCAAATGCGAATGGGCGCAGGCCGGCGCTCCGCGGCCCGCGGGAGGGCCCGCAGCACTCTCGCCCGCGGGCGCACCGCGCCGCGCCGCGCGCCGCCCCCTCCCCTCTAACCGGAGGGCGGGCCCCGCGGCCGCGCGCGCGCGCGCCTCTTGCCGCTGGGATGCTCGCTCCCCCATCGGCCGCACGCGCTCGCTCGCGCAGGCGTGCGCAATCCCACACGCCGCACGCGCCGCGCGCCCCACTGCCTGCTGCTGCCTTCCGTTACTCACTTTCTCATCCCACATGGCCGTTTGGCCACCCTCAGCGGCTACGCCGCGGGGCCCGCATCGCCGAGCTCGCACGCCGGCGTACCGCCCCAACCCCTTCCCCAAACTTGCCTTGGCCACCAAAAAAGCACTGCGACCCCAACAGCCCCGTCCGAACCTGCAGGCCCCAACACCAAGCACTGCTCTGGGGTACTTGGGAGCACTCACCCTCGATGCGCCGCAGTACCGTACCGTAGCCCACCCCCTTCGCAGCTGCCCACATAAAAAGCCCACCACGCCTCGAAACCGCCACCCCCCACCTTTCCTTTTCGGCAGCAACGCACACTCGCAAGCAATACGGTACACACGAGTGGAGGACCCTCCCCTGCGCATCGGCGGGCGCCGGGCGCCCCGCATCAGCGGCTGCAAAGCTCAGCTTTTCGTATGCAGTCCAACACACATGTAACAGTACCTCGCGCTCTGATGCCCCGCACCGGTGGGCTGCATGGAGGCGTCGCTATCTTAGGCAGCGGTGGACTTGCGTCGTCGAGCGCGGCACCGGCGGCCGGCGGCACTCGACGTCCGCCGGCCCGCGCAGCGGATCAACCCCGACCAGCGCGAGCGATCGCGCATTGACTCGTTACTCGATAACTCGTGCGTTGCGAGCGGTCGCGAGCTCGAGCGGCTCTGCTCCAGCGCGCAAGACCGCGCTGCGGCGCGACCCCTGGCGCCCGACCAGCGCGCGCGCAAAATACAATGAAGCTGCCCGAGGGCTACGTCCCGGGCGTGGGCGTGCCCAAGCAGAAGGGCGGGTTTGGGGGCTTTGGCCAAAAAATGCTGGAAAGGATGGGCTGGGAGCGCGGCCAGGGCCTGGGAAAGGAGAAGAAGGGCATGTCGGAAGCAATCGCGGTCTCCAAGAAGGAGGACGCGCTCGGGGTGAGGCTCTCCGCGTGCTCTCCGCGCGCGCCGCCGCCGCCGCCGCCGCCGCCGGCGGCCGCCGGCTGCGCGCGCTGCTACCGCCACGCCCGCGCCGCCGCCCTTTGCCGCGCCTGCCCACCCCCAAACGCCGCCGTGCACGCGACGCGCAGGTGGGCGCCACCCAGACGGGCTGGAAGTGGGACTGGAAGTACTGGGAGGACGCTTACTCACGCGGCCTGCAGAGCGTGGCCCACAAAGGCAGCAGCGACAGCGACGACGACAGCGACGGCAGCAGCACGAGCAGCAGCGGCAGCGAGCGGCGCCCCGGCGGCGGCGGCAGCGGCTCTGAGAGCGACGACGACGAGCCGGGCAGCGGCGGCGGCGCCAGCAGCGACGGCAGCAGCGACGACGAGCCCGCGCTCGACCGTCTCATGGCGTGCGCCGTGGCCGTCAACCGCGACGGCACGCTGGCCACCGCCTCTAGCCACGAGCTGCAGATAGCCAGGTCGCTTTCAAAGGACCCCCGCGGCTGGGCGGGGCGGTTCAGCGGGCGCGAGGGGAAGATGGCGCGGATCAGGGCGCAGGAGGAGCAGCAGGCGGCAGAGGCGCGGTCAAAGCTGGGCCTCACGCCAGCGCCGAGCGGCGGCGCGGCCAGCGGCGGCGGCGGCGGCGCGGCGAGCAATGGAGGTGGGCTCGGCGGGAGGGAGGGTGGTGCGCGGGGTTTGGCGCGCCCCGTCGGCTCGCGTGGCTCGAAGCAACGCGCTGAAACGCCCTGCAGGGGGACTGAAACTGGCCTGAACCCCTCCTGACCTAAAGCCCCCCTGGCCCCCGTCAAACCCTCCAAAACGCCCTCTCGACGCCCGCAGCGCCCTCCAAGAAGCGCAAGACCGACGCGGCCGGCACCGACACCGACGCGGCCGGCGGTGCGACGGACGCCGACAGCAAGCGCCGCTCGAAAAAGAGCAAGCGGGCGGCCGAGGAGCAGCAGAAGCAGCAGCAGCAGCAGCAGCAGCAGCAGCGGGCAGAGGGCAGCAAAAAGAAGGACAAGAAAAAGAAGAGCAAGAACGGCAGCGAGAAGCAGGAGCAGGGCAGCAAGCAGGCAGGGCCGAATCCATCAGAGCAGCAGCAAAGCGCGGGGCAGGAGCAGCAGCGTCAGCAGCCTGCGCGCAAGCCGAGGGTGATCGTGGTCGCACTAAAGGGCCGGGACGCCACCTGGGTCGAGCCCTTTGTGCCGACGCCGGCCACCGGCTGGTGGGGCGCCAAGACCTTCAGCTCCGCCGGCCGGCTGGAGGGAATGGAAGACGAGCAGCCGCAGCAGCAGGCCGAGGCGGGCGCGGCGCCGCCGTCCAAGGCGCGCGCGGCGTTCGACGAGGACACGCAGGCGGCGCTGTACAACAAACTGCAGGCGGCGCAGCGGCAGGGCAAGCGCGGCCTCGCGGGGCGCGGGGAGATAAAAATAGCGGGTGAGGGGGGGGGGGGCGGGGGTGCTGGGGGCGCGCGGGTGTTGTGGGCGGGAGGCGGCCGCGTGCGCGACTGAAGCGGGGCATGCTTTGCCAGGGCACGGGGCTTGCTTGGTTTGCGCATGTGGCGGCGGCGAGCCTCACCCCACAACGCCACTCGCCGTTGTCGCCCCATCGCGCCGCAGGCGGCAACTGGGAGGGCCAGAAGACTACGTTCGCGGAGGACGAGGGAGGGGAGGGCGGCGGCCTCGGCGCGGCTGAGGCCGAGGCCGAGGCAGGGGCGGCGGCCGCCGCCGCCGCCGGCGATGGCGGCAAGCGCAACAAGAGGAGCAAGCAGCGCAGCAGGGACGGCGACGGCGGCGCGGCGGCGGCGGCGGCGGCGGCGGTGGCGGCTGCAGCGGCGGCAGCGGCAGCAGGCGCGGCGGCCGACGGCGGGGGCGCTGCGTCGAGCGCGGCCAAGCGCGTCAAGTGGGCCAAGCTGGCGGTCGCCGAGCTGGAGCGCGCGCCAAAGCGGCGGCTCCGCTGGAGTGCGCTGTGGGCGGCGCTGGCGCAGCAGGACGCGGCGGCGGCGAGCCGCTCGGGCGCGGCGGAGGCGGAGCAGCAGGCGTGGCAGCGCATCCAGTCCAGCAGCAGGTTTGTGGTGGACGGCAGGAAAGTGGCGCTGGCGGCCAAGTCTTGAGACCGGCCAGTGTTGTGTGTTTGCCGCTGCTGTAACGCTCCCGCCTAAGCTGAAGCGAGCGCTCGAGGCGCGTTCGGGGGTGGCACTCGCGCAGCGCAGCGCGCGCAGCGCAGCGGCACCCGCGCGCGCGGCGCGCGCAGACCAGCAAATCGCCGTGCCGCGCCGCTCCCCCTCCATTGAATTTGATCGCCGCAACCTGCTTCGTGCCGTCAGCATGCCGCGCCGCGATGGAGCGGGGCTTCTGTAGGCGCGCCGCGCAGCAGAGCGTGCCGCCCCCGCCATGGCGGGTTTCTACGGCAAGGTGGCCGTGTGCGAGGTCTGCGGCCACCTGGGAGACGCGCTGACGTGCATCCATTTCGACAGGCGAGGCCCGCGCGCGCGCAGATCACGTCCCGCGCCCTCCTGCCGCGCGCCGACCGCCTGCCCGTCCCATAAGGAGGTGGTGGAGCACAACGAGCCCCCGCTGCGCCCGCTGCCGCGTCCCACAGATGCCAGGGCGCGCGATGCGGGCAGTGCTTCCCCCTGCAGCTGCTGGACGTGCAGGAGAACGCCAAGGCGCACGCCCACCTCGACCGGTGGGAGTACCTCTGCGAGAGCTGCAACACCGGCACGCACAGCCTGGTGAAGGTCGACGGCGAGCCCGCCGGCGCGCCGCGCGCGGCGCCCGCGCCCGCCGCACGCAGCGACAGCGCAAAGAAAAAGGCGGTGTGGCGCGCCGTGCTGCTAGACGGCAGCGATGAGGACGACGCCGCGCCGGCCGGCGGGCCGGCGGCTCCGAGCAACGCCCTCAACGCCGCAGCACGCGGGCCGCCTGCGCCAGGTGCGGGGCGGATTCCAGGCTAAACGGGGGGCAGCATGCCGCCGCTGTCGCGCTTGCTTGCTCTCTGGCTGGGTGGTGTTTGGCGTCCCCACCCTGCTTCCAAAGCCAACAAACCAAACGCCGCCGCGTACCCGCAGGGGACAAGCCCGGAATCAAGCTGAAAAAGCTCAAGCTGTCGCCGGGTGAAGCAGCGCCAAGCGAGCAAGGGGCGGCTGCGCCAAAGCCTGCAGCCAAGCCAGCCCAGCAGCAGCAGCAGCAGCAGCAGCAGCAGGAGAAGCAGCAGGAGAAGCAGAAGCAGCCGGCTAAGAAACCGGAGCCTCAGCAGCAGCCAGCCAAGGCAAAGGCGCCCAACGAGCAGTCCGGCGGCACGGCAAAGCCGGCGAAGCGCCCCTCCAGCGAAGGGGCGGCAGCAGCGGAGCAGCAGAAGCCGCTGAAAAAGAAGCGCCAGGAGGAGCCTGCGGCCAAGGAGCCAAAGGCGCAGCAGCAGCAAGCAAAGGCCGCGGACAAGCAGCCGCAGCAGAGGCGGCAGGAGGAGTCTGCGGGCAAGAAGCCGCCGGCGCCGACCCAGCAACAGCAGCAAAAGCAGCAGCAGAAGCCGTCCAAGCCGGCCCAGCCCAAGCCTGGCGTGGCGGCTGCGGCGGCAAGGGACAAAGCCGGGCTCGAGCGGCAGCAGTCCGGCGCAGCCCCGCCGGCGGATGGCCTCGTGCCGCTCGCCTCGGCCAAAAGCGCGGACAAGCCCCTGCCGGGCGGCGCCGGCGCCGCGGGCGGCAGCGGCGCACCGGCTGGCGCGCTGCATCGCTCGTTGAGCGGCGGCAGCGGCGGCGACGCGGCGGCGCCGGAGGGCCGCGCCGCGCCTGCGCCGGCGGCGGCGGCGGCTGCCAAGGCCAAGGCCAAGCCCAAGTCCAAGGCCCCGCAGGATGACACGCAGTGCAAGATGAACAGGATGAAGGAGCACCTGGCGCAGAGGGAGCTGGAGAAGGAGAAGAAGAAGCAGCAGCAGCAGCAGCTGGAGAAGCAGCCGCCGCAGCCGCAGCCGCCGCCGCCGCAGCGCGCCGCGTTCAACCCGCTGTCGCTGCCGGTCGGCCTCCAGAACGCGCGCCCCGGGGCCGCGGCCGCCGCCGCCGCGGCGGCGCGCCCCAACGACCTCGCCGAGTTGGAGCGCGACGCGATGGCCGCCATCGGCGCCGGCGCCGCCGGCGGCGGCGGCGGCGGCGCGGACTTTGGGGGCGGCGGCGGGCGCGGGCATGAGCGCTTGTGGGAGGGGGACGCGGTGGTCACTTACCACGCGGACGCGCCGGACCTGGTGGGTGGGCCGCGGGGCTGGCGGACCTGCCTTGACCTTGCCTTGGTTTAGTTGCCGCGGGAGCGGCCTCCGGGGGTTGCGGCCGCGGCTGCGCCTGCGGCTGCGGCGGCGCGAGGGGTTGTGCTCCACGCAGGGCAGCGGCGGCGCGCCGGCACGCCAACCGCGGCGCCTCCGCCGGCAAGGCGGCTCTCGCGCAACCAGGCCCCGTGCCACTGCGCGACCCGGCCCTCGCCCACGCCCCTCGCCGACGCACCCACTCTCCCCCTGCCCCACCCTCCCGCGCAGCCGATCAAGCTCATTTTTGATCTGGTGTCTGGCCTGGCGCCCACCGACCAGCTGCAGCAGCTCGCGGCCCGCAGCCCCCAGGAGGGCTTCAACGCGGCCACCGTCACCCGTCTGAACATGATCACCACCGCCACCAGCGAGCGCCAGCTGACGGCGTCGCGGTTCTACCGGTGCCGGGTGACGGAGCGGAACAACTTCCGGCGGGCGTCGGCCGACCTGCCCAAAGTGATAGAGTGAGCTTCCCGGGGCGGGCGCAAAGGGCGAAGGGCGGCGGCGGGTTGGGGGCGTCGGCGGTTGCTGGGGTCGCGCAGCAGGTTTGCGTTTGCGGCTGCCCTGGGCCGTGCCCGAGGGTGAACCACAACACTCCCTCCTCCAATCCCCACTTCCTCAAGCCAACACGAACGCAAACCCCCTCCCCACCCTTCGCTCGTCACGCCAGGCACCTGCGCAGCACGAGCTCTTTCCTGGCGGTGCCGCTGCAGTTTGGGCGCCCCAAGATGTACCTCGGATGCGTTTGGGCGGGCGCGGGGACGGTGGCGCTGTGGGGGCCGGAGGACCCGCAGGTTTGGGGGGTGGGGCTGGCGGTTGCGGCTGCACGCTGCTGTTGGGGCTGGCGGTTGGGGCAAGTTGAGACCGCCAGCAGCGTCTGTGCTGCAACCCAACCCAACCCACTTGGCTCTCCAGCATCCACCCATTGCAAAACCCAGCCCAACGCAGCCCACCCCCCCTACTAAACTCAACTGATCACTAGGGCGACTCAATAAAGCTGGACGAGCTCGCCGTGGTCGAATTTTACAACGACAAGCTCGGCCCGGACCAGCCCCCGCGCGCCGCGCCGCGCGCTGTGAAATCCGCCCTCAAGCAGCCCAGCGGCGGCGGCGGCGGCAGCGGCGGCTTCGTCGTCGGCGGCGGCAGTGGCTTCGGCGGCGGCGGCAGCGGCGCCGACCTCGGCCGTCCGCCCTCGTCGTTTGCGGCAGCGGCGCCGGCCGCGGGCGCCGGCGGCAGCGTCGCGTGGCGCGGGACCGCGCCGGTTGGGTCGCCGGCGCGCAGCGGCGGCGGCGGCAGCGTCAGCGGCGAGCGCGGCGGCGGTGGCGGCGGCGCGGCCGCGCCGCCGGCGCCGCCGCCGCCGCCATCGTTCTCTGGGGGCTTCATGGACGGCGACGACGGCTTTGGCGATTTCGGCGGCGGCGGCGGCGGCGGCGGCGGCGGCGGCGGCTTTGGCGGCGGCTCATTCACGGCTGCGCCGGCGGTCGGCAGCACGTTTGCGGCGCCCGCCGCGGCCGCCGGCGCCGGCGGCGGCGGCGGCGGCGGCGGCGGCGGCGGCGGCGGCGGCGGCGGCGGCGGCGGCGGCGGCGGCGGCGGCGGCTTCATGGCGGATGACGGCGGCTTCGACTCGTTTGACTCGTTTGACTCATTCTCCGCCCAGCCGCCGCCCGCCACGGGCCTCGGCGCCGGCATGGGCCCGCTGCAGCCGCGCGCGCCGACGGGCGCCGCGCTGGCGGCGCGCCGGCAGCAGTTTCAGCAGCAGGGGGCGCAGCAGCTCCAGGGCGAGCGCGACGGCGATTCGGTTGCCAGCTTGGACGAGTGGATGGTCGGCAGCAGCGGCGGCGGCGGCAGCGCGACTGGCCGCGCGCCGATGGGGGGCGCGGCGGCGGCCCCCCCGCCCCCAAACGACCCGCGAACCCAGAGGCAGCCGCCCTCCGACCCCGCGCCGCCGCCCCCGTTCCGCGAGCCCGCCCCCGGCGCGTGGCGGCGGCCGGCGGGCGCGCCGCAGCAGCTGTCGCCGGCCGAGGGGCCGGAGACGCCCGCGAGCCCGCCGCGCGCGTCGCCGCCCGCGGCGCGCGCCGCCTCTGCTACGGAAGCGGGGGCGGGAGCCGTGGGCCCGCCCTCCGCCCTGACCCCTGTGGGGGAAATCCTGGCGATGCAGCCGCCGCCGACCGCGCAGCAGCTGATGCCCAGCGCTGCGGGGTGGTGCCAGCGGATGGCCGGGTTCAGGGGCATGCGCATCCACATCCACGCGTTTGAAAGGCAGCTGGAGGCGGTGAGGCTTCAAAGGGGCTTTTTCCCGGGCGGTTTGCGGTCTGCGCGCCGTGCGCGGCAAACCGGTCAAAAGGCTGCTGTCTGTAGGTTGGATGTGTTGGCACGCGCAGCCCCAGGGCTGCGTCGGCCGCCGCCGGCGCGCCGCGTGCGTGCGCCTGCCCGCCTCAACCCCTCCCCCCCCCCCCCCCCCCCCCCCCCCCCCCCCCCCCCCCCCCCCCCCCCTCCCCCCCCGCCCCCCTCCCGCCCGCCCTCCCCAGCCCGACCCCCGCCTCGCCGGCGCGATCGAGTGGGCGCGCGGCCAGGGCGCCGCAGTCTCGCTCAGCCGCCCCGCCGAGCCGTGGCTGCCGGCGCCGGGCGCGGTCGACCTGCTGCTGCTCGACAAGGGGGAGCGCCTCCACAAGGGGCTGGAGGGCGAGGGCCACGGCGCGCACCGCATGCGCGACCACCTGGCGAGCGGCGCGTTTGCCGCCGTGCAGCGGCTGGAGCCGCCGTGCCGCGAGGGGTTTCTGGTGGAGTGCGCGGGGATGGGGCGGCTGTCGTCAAAGGCGCTCGGGAACCACGCGCTGGCCGGCGCGGGTGCGGGGCGCGAGCGGGGGGTGGGGAGGCGTCGGGCGCGCGCGCGCACGCATGCGGCGCGCGGGTGCATGCGCCGGGCGTCGGGCGTGTGGCGCCTGCTGAGCCGCCACGGGCCCGAGGGGAGGGCGGGGTGCGGGCCGCCGGCTGGCCCTCCAGGCACCGCGGGTGGCCCGGCCGCCGTTGGGTCCTGCAAACACCCAACGCGCCTACCCCCGAAACCGCGCCCCGGACCGCAGGCGTGCTGCTGCTGCTGGACGCCACGGCGCTGCGCTTCTGCCCCCCCCAAAAGCTCGCCGACCTCGCCGCCGCGCTCCTCGCCGCCAAGGCCGCGCGCGAGGAGCCCCGTTCCGCCCGCGACCCAAACCTCCCGCCGCTCTGGTCCCTCGCGGCGCGCGACGACGCGCTGCGCGGCGCGCCGCCGGGCGCGCGCGGGCTCGTGTCGGCGCCGCCGTTCCGGCCGCTGGCCAAGTGGGAGGTCAGCAAGTCGGGCGGGGGCGCGGAGCTGCCAAACATCGTGCGCGACGCCGCCAAAGCCTGGCAGAACACCCCGGAGCTCCGGTTCGCGATCGTGGTCACCCCGGACCCAGGAGACGTCGCCTCGGACGCCGCCGCGGCGCGCGCGGTGGCCGGCGTGCACGCCGCCGCCGCCGCGCAGCGGACGGTGCTGTCGGGGGCCGCGGGGGAGGTGCTCAGGCTGCTGAGGGTCATGGCCGAAAGGCCCCCGGCCGCCCCGGCCGGCGGCGCCGGCCGGTCGCACCACAGCGCCGGCGGCGGCGGCGGCGACGGGCGATGAGCCGGGGGGCTGCGCGCCACCCCCAACGCGCGTTTGTTTTGACCCTTCGTTTTTAACCGCCGCGCGCGCCTCGGCATGCCGGGCGCGCGTGGGCTGTGCAGGTTCGGCTTTCTTGTACACGGCACCCACCCTTTGCTCGCCATCCCGCCTCCCCGCCGCCGCGCAACACGCACCCCTTCCCGCCGCGCGCTGAGACAGCGCGCGCCAGCAGCGGCCCCCCTTGCCCCAAAGTTCCCCTGCTCCCCCCTCCCCCACCCTCACACACCCCTTGGAAAGGTAACACACCGAGTGAGTGATTACTGTTGTATCAGGGGCGTAAGGGGGCGTAATGGGGGTGTTGCGTTTGGCCGGGGGCGCCTGCAAGGACTGCACTGCACGGGTGCGGCTGGTGCGGGTGTGGTGGTGGGGGGCGGGTGAGTGCGGCCGCATGGCATGAGTGCGCGGTGGCCGGGGGTCTGCGTGTGTCTGTGCGGGTGCGCCGGGTCGGGTGCAGGCCGCGTTTGGGGTGGCCCCGTGCAGGGGAGGGGCGTGCGCTGCACTTTGCAGGGCTGCAGATAATTGGGCGCGTCTGGGGTGCGCCGCGGGTGCGCAGCTGAGGCGCGGCTGAAACAATCGTTTGGGGCGGGACGGGCGCGCCCGGTTGGGACCCTCTGGGGTTGGCAGAGGCAATGGCAGGCAAGGCAGGAGGCAGAAGGCGTGGCGTTCTCGTTCGCGGGGTTAGCTTTTGATACGGCCAAGGGGAGTGAAGCAGCGTCGATTGGGTTGGGGAGGCAGGAAACAGATCTCAGGAGGGCAGAAACGGCAGGGCAAAAGGCATTAGGTGGGGAGCAGAGGAAGCAGGCCGGCGAGGGCCTGTGAGCCCAAGCAGGGCTTGATAGCTTAGGGAAGCACTCAGGGAAGCAATGGCAGGGGGTGCTTGGCCTAGAGGAGCGAGCAACCCGTAGGTTAGGGCGACGTCGTTCTGTCGTTGGGCACAGAGTGGGAGTAAAGACACTGGCGGTAGTTGGCTTTGGAAGCAAGATTGTGTTGTCGCGCTTGAAATGATCCCAAAAAACGTCGTGGGATTAGTTAGCACAGAGCAAAGGGCAAAGCCTGCCGCCGCCCGCCGGCAGGCGGCGGCTGCGATGAGACATGGGCTTGAGGTGCCTGGCCTAGTGGTGGGGGGCCAGGGCAGATAGTAAAGGGATCTCTGGCTCGAGACCTCAAGGCATATTGGGAACTGGTTGGCTCACGGGTCCGGGATGCTTCCTATCCCCGGGGCATTCTTTTGAAAGGCTCGAGGGGCCGTCAGTCAAACAGCGGGCTGCCGGCCAGCGAGGGCGGCGCCGCGCCGGCGGCGGCCTGCGCCGTCGGCATCTGCAGCGGCTGCCCCGCGCCCGCGCCCCAGGCCATCAGGCCGGGCAGGGACATGGGGGTGGACGAGGCCGCGCCGCTCCCCGCGCCCAGCGACGACGACGCGCCCGCAGAGCCGCCGCCGCCGCCGCCCCCGTCGGCAGAGCCGCCATAGCTGCCGGGACCGCCGGCCCCCTTGTGCGCGCCGTTGCCGGCGGCGGCCGCGGCGGCCGCCTGCGGCGCGCCCTGGTCGCTGGACGCGTCGTCGCGGCGGCCGAAGGGGTTTTTGGAGAACTGCAGGCGCACGCCGCCGCGGTCGCTGGAGTGCAGGACCACGCCCTGCATGGTCTGGTGCACCATCATGGCGCTCGCCACGTCAGCAAACTCCACAAAGGCGGTGGTGCTGCGCGGGCCCTTGACAACCTTCATCTGCCTGCGGGGTGGGACGGGGGAGGTTTTCGTTTTGGGCGCACGCACTTTGCATGGGGTTGGTTTGTTTTGGGTGCGGCGCACGTGGGCCGCTGCGGCGCGCATCAGGCGCAATCAATCCAGCGCACATCCCAAGGCCGGGCAGCGCAGCGCGGCGCAAAGCGGGCGGGCAGTTTGTGGCTGACAGCCATGCGCACCTGTAGCCGGGCTGGCAGCTCATGAGGGAGCGCAGCTCCGCCTCGCTCACATTGTCGCCCAGGTTGCCGCTGCGGTGGGGGGTTTTGCGGGGGGGGTGAAGGGTGTGTGTGTGTCAGGTTGATGAGTCTGATGGAAGACAAAGGGCCACTCTCACACAACCACAAAGGCACAGGCACACCCAAACGCAAACCCACAGTAAACACACGCGCACGCAACGCGAAAAATCCCTCGGCGACTCTCACATGAACAGCGTGTTGCAGGGCGGGTTGTCCCTGAGGTTTGTCACCGGCGAAAACATCTGCGGCCTCGGCAGCCCGCCCAGCAGGTGCAGCGGCAGCAGCCCCGCGCCGCCGTTGCCGGCCAGCCCCGGCGGGAACAGCGCGCCGCCGGCAGACAGCTCCTGAGGCGACGACGGCGCGGCGAGGCGCAGCCCACCGCCGCCGGGCGCGCCGTAGGGGGACAGCCCCGGCGAGGGCGGCAGCAGCGGGCTCGGGTGCGCGAGGCGCTTGATGGTGGGGTCGTCCGCCTTTAGGAACATGTTCTTGCGGGCCATCTCGGCGCGCAGCGAGGCGCCGTCGTCGAAGGGGACGCCGGACACGAGGTCGACCGCGAGGCGCGCGGCGGCGTTGGAGCCGAACAGCGCAAAGCCCTGGGGGCGGGGGTGGGGGCGGTTTGGGGCGGTTTGGGGCCTGAGGGCAGCATCCCAAAGGTGGGGGGGAGATCAAGAGCCGCCCTCAAGCGGCGCACAGCGTCCTGCGCAAGCCATGCCGTCCCCGCGCCCACCTGCGGCTGGCCGCCCTTCCAGCTCATTTGGCAGGCCTCGTAGGCGGGCATGTAGCGCAGGAGGTTGTGCAGCTCGCGGTCGCGCACGTCTGGGGGGAAGCCGCTGATGAAGACGGTGCGCGCGTCCTCCTGTGGGGTTGGGGTTTGGGGGGTTTGGGGTCAGTGGGGTGGGGGTAAGCCTGGGGGTTGGAATGGGGTTTGGTTTTTGTGCTGATACGGTATCAGTGGTGTGGAGAGGGGGAATTGGGGCTGGGTTTATGTGTTGGGTTGGGGGCTGGTGGTGTGAGGGTGGATGGGAGCCCCGTCCGCCCCGCGCTTCGCCTCACCTGCAGGCCCTCGGCCATGGCCGCCACCATCGCGGCGGCGGCGGCGTTCGCGCCGGCGCCCGCGTTGGCCCCGCCGAGGCCGTTTGAATCCAGAAAGCCCGCCCGCCCGAGCGGCCCGTTGATGTGCGCGGTGAGCGCGGCCTGGCTGGCCGCGGCTGCGGCGGCGGCGGCAAACATTGGCGCGTTGAAGGCGCTGGCGTAGGCGTCGGCGGGCGACGCGCCGGGGTTGGCGGCGGCGGCGGCGGCCGCCGCGGCGGCGGCGGCGGCAGCGCTGCCCCAAGAGTTGATGCCGAAGAGGCTCATCTCCTGGTTGTGCTGGGCGGCAGAGGCAAAGAGGCCGCCGAGGGACCCAAAGCCGCCGCCGCCGCCGCTGCCGGCGCCGTTCACGCCAAGCATCAGCGCGCCCCCGTCGCCGCAGAGGGCGTCGTGGGCGCTGTAGCCGCCCCCAGAGGCGGCCGACGCGGCGGGCGCGCCAAACATGGTTGGTTGGGGTGGGGCGGTTGGACGCCGCCGCGCGTGGGGGCGCCTGCTGCTGCGATGGGCGGCTTGCGGCGCGGGCCGGGTGGTCCGAGGGGCCTTGTTGGGTCGATTGGGACGCGCTCCTGGCGGGGGCAGGGGCGGGGCGGGGCGAGTGGGCGCGTGGCAACTGAAGCCGCGTGTGCGCGGGCCAGCGGGGCCGCGAGGCCAAAGCAGGCTGCCAGCGCGCGTGAGGGGGGACTAAATGACCGCTCGGTCTCACCTAGAGGCCCGCGCGGGGGTGGGACGCCGCAGGGAGGGGCGCTGGGGGCAGCGTCGTTGTCCCGACGATCCTAAAATACACCTGGAGGGGAGGGGGTGCGTTCCTAAAGTAGCTCCGCGCAGCGCAGTTGCCTGTGCCGGTGTAGCTGCCCCCCGGCTGCCCGTGCAGCCGCGGAAGTGGCGAGACGTGGCGGCGCCGGCAGCCGGGGGGGCCAGAGGGGCCGGCTTCTGGTTCGATTGCGGCGATTTATTTGTGATTTCAGCCACCGGTATGATAATGCCGCTTGTTCCCGGGAGCCGACTCGCCCCTGGCGGGGGCGCCGACGCAGCGCGCCGAATCTTGACCGCCGGTCAAAGGATGCGGCGCAGGCCTGGGCCCGAGGGGCGCCAAGCAGCCGGGGCGCTGTAATAAACCTGCGCCCTGTCTTGTGAAGCCCAAAGCGCGCTCCGAACTTGCCGGGGCAGGGATGAGCCGGGCCCCCGAGTTTGCCGAGCCGGCGGCACGCGCGCGCGCGCTGCCACCGAGCTCGCGCCCCCGTGTCTTCACCGCCATCCGGACAGCTTTTGGGCCGGCATAATACCGTTTTGCGCGTTTGTGCGTTGTCGCAGCCTCCCTGTGCCCGCCAAACCGTGCGACATCCGTTTCCGCGAGCCCGCCCAGCCAGCATGCCGCTCTCTCTGCGCGGCATGCTGCTCGCGGCCCTGATCGTGGCCGCAGCGGCCCTTTGCCGCGCGGAGGAGGTGGGCGGAGGGTGCGACGGCCAGCCGGACGCCGGCGGCGGCCGGCCGCCGCACGCCGGACACGGCCGCCGGCCTGAGCCTGAAGATGAGCCCGCTCAGCCACCGCATCCCCAACGCCGCCTCTCGCCCCAGGCCCAGATCGGCGGCCGCAAGCTGCGTTTGGGCGGTGCGCTGCGCTGCGCTGCGTTGCGGGCCCGCGTGCATGCATTGGGCCTGCCAGCTGGCCGTGCGCGCCGCGCGCGCGCGCGCGTCGAGGCGGCGGTGCCGTCATCGCCACCGCTGCCTGCGCCCCAGCCAAGCGGTCCAACCCCAGCTTTGACCAAACTGCCCCCCCCACCCCTTTGACCGCCACCCAACCCCCAGGCTACTTTGTTCCAGGGAGGGTGAGCTGGGATCGCGCCGCCCCGCGTGCGCGTGCACGCCGCCCGCCCAAGCAGAGGCCTGCTCCCCTCCTCGCCTGCCGCACCGCGGCGGCGTCTTTTCCGCTGCATGCATGCTCGCTCAAGTCAAATCCCCGCCGCCTCCATCCAATAAAAAACGCCGCCACCGGGGCAGGAGGCCGCCGTGTCGGTCGTCGTCGGCGGGGCCGGCGGCGGGGCCGGCGGCGGCGGCGGCGGCGGCGGCTGGGGCTTTGGCCGCGGCGGCGGCTGGGGCTTTGGCCGCGGCGGCGGGTTTGGGAGCGGCTGGGGCGGCGGCGGCGGGTACGGCTTTGGTGGCGGCGGCGGCGGGGGAGGCCGCAAGCTGAGCACCCTCGGTGAGCCCGGGCGCGCGGTTGGGCGCGGCCGGGAGCGAGGGGAGCGGGGCGGAACTTGGGTTGCAAGAATGCGGGCGCATATGCAGCCAGGAATTGCCGCGTCTGCAGCATTCCCCTGAGGAAACTGAAACCCATGGCACCCAAAACCTGCTGCCCCCCTCTACCAAATTTGCACCGCCCCTTCAAACTGAAGGGCTGCTGCTCCACGGCGCCGGCGGTGGCGGCGGTTACGGTGGTGGCGGCGGTTACGGTGGTGGCGGCGGTTACGGCGGTGGTGGCGGTTACGGCGCTGGCGGTGGCGGGGGCGGCGCCAACGGCGGCTATGGCGCTGGGTACGGCGGCACTGCCGTTGAGGTCGAGGTTGGTGGCGGCGGCGGCGCTGGCTCGGGCGGCGGCGGCGGCGGCGGTTCGGGTGGCGGCTCGGGTGGCGGAGGGCGCTCGGGCGGCGACGACGGCGGCCGCTGAGCCGCTGTGCCCGACCGCGCCACCACAGCGCCCGCCGCCGCACGCGTTTGGAGGGTGGGACAGTTGGTACAGCTCCGGTCGTGGCGCAGCTGCGCACGGCCCACTTTGACTAGCACAGGGCTGCCAGCAGTTTGACCAGAAGGTTGACCAGCCTCAGAGAGGCTTGCCCGAAGATTTTGAAAACGTTGTTGCGTTGCTGAATGGGGCCATCGGAAACCAGCAGGCGCTTCCGCGAGTTGATGGTAACCGGGGTCGTTGAAGCGGCAGTTGCAAGCTTGGGAATAAAGGATGTCGCAGCAGCGGGGGAAAGCGGACGGCGTGTGGTGTTTGACAGCAGTTGACCGACAAGCGCAGCTGCAGTCGGGCCTTGATCGGGCGCCGTCATCCCAAGACCCCCAGCAGCACTACTTCGTTCTGAGAGGGGCCAGCACCAAACACTGCTGCTCAGCAAGCGGCTGGGGCGCGTGCCCTCGCCAACTCCCCGCTTGTGACCGCCGCCGCTGCCGGGCAGCTGGGCAGAGGGTGCAGGGAGGCGATGCGAGCGATTGAAGCCGGGGGAATTGCGAAAAAAGAAGGCGCCCCAACTCCGTCAACGGGGCGAGAATCATGGCGGATTTCCGGCCGCCCTCGCGGCTGCTGCTGCTGGCGGTCCTCTTGGCGCTCCTCGCGGCCTCGTGCCGCGCTGATGAGGTGCGCAGGGCCGCGCACGAGGGGGCGGGGACCCCGAACCGGCGCGGCGACCGCACCGGCGCGAACGGCGCCCCTCACACGCCGCCGCACCCCCCCAGCCAGCACCGCCTGCCCCGATCAATCCCGAAAAGGCCTCCACACCCCTGGCCCTCGATGGCCGCAAGCTGCGCGCGGCGGGTGGGTTGGCGCTTGGGGAGTGGCCAGCTGGGGTTGCCTGCAGTTGATGAGGGTCGGGGCGATGCTGGCTGCTGGGTGGGGGCCCCGCCGCTTTCAGTCGGGTCGCCGAGCACAGCCGACGACAACCCCCGCTGCCCTGCCCCGCCCCGCCTCGCCCCGCCCCCGCCCCGCCCTGCTGCACTCCCCTGCCTGGCTCTCGATCCTGGACACTCAACCGGCCCACAGGCGTCGCCCTGAGGGTGGGTCAAACGCAGCGTTGCGCGGCATGTGCTTGCGCACCGTGCTTGCTTGCTTGCTTGCTTGCTGCCAACATTGAATGCCAGCCCTGCCCCGCGCTTGCCGCCCAGTACTGCAACTGCACTGTTGCGCAGCAAAATACCTCCGCATCAAGCGGGAAAAACTTGCCAAACCCCCCAAAAACGCCCGCAGCGCCCCCTCACCTTCTTCGGCGGCCGGCACGGGGGCTGGGGCCCGGCGCGCTCCTGCGACGATTGCGGGGGCGATGATGAGGAGGGCGACGGCGGCGACGACGAGGGCGACGACGAAGATGACGGCGGCGACGACAAAAAGAAGAAGAAGAAGGTCAAGAGCCACAAGCGGGCGGTGGTGAGGAAGCCCGCCAAGAAGAAGAAGAAGGCGGCCAAGAAGAAGAAGGCGCCCAAGAAGAAGAAGGCGCCCAAGAAGAAGAAGGCGCCCAAGAAGAAGAAGGCAAAGGAGGAGGAGGACGACGGCGGGGGTGGCGATGGGGGCGGCGGGGACGGGACCAGCAACGCAGTGACGGTGGTCGTCAACAACAACAACAACATAGTCCTCGACAACGACGATTAAACCTGCCTGCCCGCTTCTCTTTTCTGCCGATTGGCGGCGCGCGCGGGTGTTGAGGCGGCGGCGCACTCAGGCGGCAAGTGTTCAGTTGCCCCGCCCCCGCTGCAGTTGCAGCAGTTTGCTTCACGCACTTGGCTTGTAACATGCCAAGGCTCGCAAGATTATCGGGAAAATGGGGCTCACTGAGCCGAACTTGGCGGGGTGCAGCCGGCCCCAGCAGACACACCGAGGTGCCTGCGCTCGCCGCGCTCGCCGCCCGCCCGCCGGCCCGCCCGCTGCGCTTCAAGGGCGCGGTCGTATGCGGGTTTGCAGCACCTCCACGCTCGTTTTGGCTGCCGCAAGCGCCCTTGAGCGCGCGATTTCGGGTGAAACGTGCTGATCACAAACCCCAGCAGGCGGCAAACCCGCATTCCTGCCCGGCCCAGGGCGCCCCAAAGATGCGCGTAAGCACCGCCATTGTCTACCTGGCCGCGCTGTTCGCTGCGGCGGGCGGCGCGGCCGCGGCTCGCGCGCCGGCAGACGCGCCGGCGGCGCCGCCGCTTGAGCCCACGGCCGCGGCCCCCGGCGGCCCCCTCTCCGGGCTGCCCCCCGTGTTTCCGGACTCTTACCATCTTGAGTGGGACTTTAGCATCCCATACATCGAGCTGCTGCAGCCCCAGGGCCTCAAGTGAGCCTGGGCTGAGGCTGTTTCGGTTTGCTGCGGCGCCTCTGGCTGTGCCAGAGCGCATTTGGCTTTTCCCTGGGCTTGCGGCCCGGCCAGCGCGGGAAAACATATGCCGCCGGGGCAGTCTGCTGGTAAAGGGGTGGCAGCTGGCACAGGCGCTATCGCCGCCGCCGCTGCCGCCGCCGTCGCAAGCCTTGAAACACGGCAAGTTGCAAACCCCCAGCCGCCGCAACAAACTCACAAAACACCTCCCCCACCCTCAAAAACAGGTACCGCGTGCGCGCGTGGGTGGACCGCGCCTCTGACAGCGTGCGCGTCGATTTCGGAGAGGGGGAGCAGCAGAACTTTTTCCTCGGGGTGAGCGGGCCGGCTTTTGGTTGGGGTTTTGGGCGGTTGCCAAAGTTGGGGTTTGGCCGGGTCTCTGGCACGTTTTCGGGGGCTTTGCTGCCAGCAGGAGCGCGCCGCGGCCGGCGGCAGCCCGGGGCTGCCGCGGTGGCGCCGGTTACTCTTCCTCGCTGCCCTTGCCCTTGCGGGTGCTCCCCACCCAAAACCGCGCCCCTTACCGTTCTGTCTGCGCCCTCAGGATGCGGAGTACAGCGTTTTCCCCCGCAAGCACGAGCGCGTCTGCAAAAAGTTCGCCCACGGCGGCGGCCCCATCCTCGCCTCGGACGGCGCGCGCGCGCCCGCCTCGGACGCGGCGCGCGCCGGCCTGCTGAGCGCGCTCAGGCGCGCGCTGCTCGGCGCGCCGCGCGCGGCCGCGGGCGCCGCCGCGCCGGCCGCGGGGCTGCTGGGCACGCCCGTCCTTCCGGACCTTTCCGCGGGCGGCTGGGAGCCCACCGGAGAGTCTGTCCTCGACGGCAGGGCGGTGGTGCAGTGGCGGCTGAAGCGGCGGCAGGAGGCGGGGGAGAAGACGGACGAGTACTTTTTCTACGTCACCACAGATGTGGGTGTGGGGGGGTTTGCTTTTGTTGGTTTGTTGCGCTGATGCTTTGTTGGTGTGTTGGTGTGTTGCTTTGTTGCGCAGATGTTGTGTTGGTTTGGGTTTTGGCGTCTGGTTTGCGGCTGCGGCTGGTTTCAATGGCAATAGGGCGGTGGCCGGCGGGCACGCTGGCGCAGGCGCCGCTCCCTCCACTGGGGCCGAGTCCCCCAAGCGCACTGGCGCGTTGCACCCCCCTCCCCGCTCTCTCATCCGTCTCATCAACCCCCAAAACCCAAAAACAACGCAGGGTGCACCCGTGAAACTTCATTCCGTGGGGCGCGACTTTTTTGAACACTCCCATTACGACGAGTGAGCGGGTCTGGGGGGGTTGGGGTTTTGTTCTGGGCTGCGTGGGGTTAGGCGTAGCTAGCCAAGCCCTGTTGGCTGGGGGTTTTGGCTGCTTTGAGGGGTTTTGTGGCATCGGCAATCATCACAAGGCAAGCCCTGCAGCCTGTGCTAAAGGCCGCAGCAAAACCAAAAGCGATATGACACAAAAGTGACAAAACAACGCCAATCACTAAAACAAAGGTACATTTACGACTTCACTGCTTGGCAGCCCGGCCCCGTAGACCCCTCCGTCTTCAAACTGCCAGACCTCTGCTCGGGGCTGGAGGCGGCGCCCGGCGAGGCGCGGCGCGGCGCGGGCGCGCTGCTCGCGGCCGCGGCGCTGCCTGCGGCGCACCTCGAGGGCAGGGGTGCGCGGGCCCGACGCGGCGCGCTGCGTGGACATGCGTGGTCCCCCAGCCCTGCACGGCTCCCTGCCTTCCCCTGGGCATGCAGTGTGAAATGGCACCTCACCTCCCTCCTCTTTAAAACAAAACGCCCCCAACCAGCCCCAACCGCCCCCAACGCCCCCAACCGCCCCCCTCCTAGACCGCGCGCACTATGTGGCTTTCTCGAGGCAGCAGGGCCGCGAGCACGAGGGGCCGGAGGACTTTGCGCGCCGCGCCGCCGCTTTTGGGGAGAACAAGGCCAGGGTGCGCTTTTGCGCGCTGCGCGCTTTGCGCTTCGCCCTTCCTTCTCTTTACGCAGGCGCCCCGCTGCTGCGTGTAGACTGAGGGCACCCGGATGCGTGCAGTCCGGTGTCCCAACCGCCCAAAAAGCCAGGGTCAAAATCGCCCACAAACAAACGGCGAACAAAAAACCCCAAAACCCCAACGCAGATCGACGCCCACAACGCCGCCGTCGTCCGCGGCGGCCCCGACGCGCCCACCCACACGCTGGCCCTCAACCGCTTCGGCGACTGGACGCGCGAGGAGCGGGAGGGGGCGCTGCTCGGGCGCGGCCTCGTGCGCAGCGGCAAGGTGCGGGCGGCCGCGCGCGCTTTCAAAGGACCGTTTGGTGCGTGGCTGTGCGCGGCGCGCAATGCAGTCGACATCCCTTCCTCCCACCTCCCCCTCTCCGCGCGAACCCTCCCCTCCCCAGCCGCGCATGCCCCCGCTGGAGGTGTTCCAGCGGACCCTGCCGGACGAGGAGCTGCCGGACTCCCTGGACTGGCGCGGCAGTCCGGCGGACTTTGCGGGTGGGCCCGCGCCCAAATTCGGCGTATCAGCAGGGTTCATTGGGTCTGTCTGTGCGGGCATGTATGCGCGGTGTTTTGGGGATGAGCTGCTGAGACGCAAACTTCTGCTGCCACCAACGCAAACCAATCCCAATTCAATCGTTTGCACTCACCTTGCCAACGCACCCCGCACCGACACCCCACCGCAGTCAAGGACCAGGCGCAGTGCGGCTCCTGCTACGCTTTCGCTGCGACGGGTGCGTTTGGGGGCCGGCGCATGCGTGCAGCAGACGCGGCCATAGTTCTCGTTCGCACGGAGTTGTTTAGTGCTTGCTGCTTGTGGCCTGCTGTTGCTGCTGCTACCAAGGGCTTTGGAAGCTTTGAAAGGGTCTGGCTTTGAAGACAACGCCCCGTTGCAAAATTGGGAGAGCCCCTGCTTTGCCGGCCCTCTGCCGGCGTACTCACGCCCTGCACCCCCACCCGCCCCACCCCACGCAAAGGCACCCTCGAGGGCGCGTGGTTTGTCCACACCGGCAACGGCCGGAGCTTCTCGGAGCAGCAAATGATAGACTGCGCCTGGGACGAGGTGGGCTGACTGCGCAGCGATTAGCGCGCCGCTCAGCCTCCCCTGCGTTTGCATTCTGCTGCTGTCGCACTGCGCTGCTTTTTGCACTTACACCGGTTTCTCTCTCCGCTGCTTTCGCACTGCACCGCCCCTCCCAGTCCGATGAGGCTGGCATGCAGCGTCGCCCCTCACCGACGCGCGCGCGCCCCGGCCCCCCAAACCCCCCAAACCCCACCCAAACCGCAGGGCCCCAAGGGCTGCGACGGCGGCGACCCCATCGACGTGTTCGAGTACGTCGCCAAAAAGGGCGGCATCGCGCAGACCCAGGACTACCCATACAGGGGGCTCAACGGCTACTGCAGGTGAATAGGGACAAACTTTACTCATTGGCTGTGTTGGCTTGGGGCTTTTGCCTGCGGCGGTTCACAGTTGAGTGCGGCATTAGAGTGCGGCATTTGAGTGCGCTCTTATGTACGCTGTACCGCACTTCATCCACGTCCGCAAACCCCCAGTCAGCTCGTGAGAACCGCCAGGGCCAAGACAGGCCCCGGGCCGCTCAAATCCAGCCCACAAAAAACCCACACCGCCGCCCCGCCCCGCCCCCTTCAAAAAGGGACAACGTCACCCGCATGGAGGGCCTTTTCAGGGGCTACGCGCGGGGTGAGTTTTGAGCGCGGCTTGAGTCACGGGCATATTACCACACACCCAACCGGTGCCGACTGGGGTTGGGCAGGGGGTGTTTATCTGCCGCCTTGGCAGCCGCATCCAAACCCCAAGGCGCTCCCCCGCACAGCTTTTTGCGCGGTAGCTAAGCCCGCCAACCCCGCCACGCCCCGAAACGCCGAAACCAAAAACGTTACGCCAGTCCCCTCCCGCGACGAGGCCGCCGTGCGCGAGGCGCTGCTCATGCACGGCCCCCTCTCCGTCGGCGTCGACGCCGATTTCGACTTTGCGTTCTACTCGTGAGCCTTTCTGTGGTTGTGTTGCGGGCTTGTGGTGTTGCACCAGGGGCAGGATAGCTAGGGAAGGGGGTGGTGGGGGGGGGGGGGCGCGGGGCCGCTTTGCCTGGCTCACAAGAGGGCGCACGCCTGCGGGCCCCTGGAGCGCGCTCACACCTGCCAGCCCCGCTGCGCGCCGATTCCGGCAGCCCAACAGAGGCACACAGCCCCTCCTTCTTCCCCCGCCAACGCCCCTCCCGCCAAAACGCGCCCTCAACCCCCTCCTCCCCCCAAAAAACAATAGCGGCGGCATCTACCACGAAAAGCGCTGCGCGCTGCGCCCCGCAAAGCTCAACCACGCCGTCGTTTTGGTGGGCTACGGCAGCGACAGGGGCCGGGGCTTCTGGGTCGTGAAGAACTCCTGGTCAAAGTACTGGGGGGTGGACGGATACATAAAGATACGGCGCGCGGGCAACGACTGCGGCATCGCCAGCGACGCCGTGTACGCGCTGGTGGCGGAGGGCGCGGCGGCGCCCGGCGCGCCGGAGCGGGCGCGCGCGGCGGCGCTGGCCGGCGGGCGGGCGCGCGCGGCGCGGGGGGCGGCGGGCGGGGCGGGCTGGGGCGGCGGTGTTGCGGCGGCGCAGCTCTAGGCAAGTTTTTGATTGTGCTGCGGCGTGCCGACTGACGCGCCAAGGGCGCACAACCCTGACAAACCTCTGCACTGCCGATTGAGTGGCGGCGCTGGCTGCTTTGCGCATGCTGCTCTGGGCCGCCGCGGTGTAAAGTTCCCTCTGCCTTCTGCTGCTCCAGGGGGTGGGTTTACATAGACGGTGCGGTGCAAGGGGCTGCGTTGGAGTGGCTGGGGCGGTGCGAGGGTACTGCAGCCAAACGTGTTGCATTCCGAGGCAGGCAAGGCACCGTTGTGTTCAACAGCAGGGGCGTGATTGGGGGCGCGGCCAGCATTGCCAGGGATTAGGGAAGGAAGCAGCTTGACACCACCACCGGTTGGGCTGGCCTCAAACCACCACGCCTTCGAGCGCCGCCTGCGCGCGGATCCACTCCTTGGCGGCGGCATCCGCCGCAAAATAAAAGCAAACCACCACCGGATTCCAGGGGCAGGGCGGCTGCTGGGCGCGCGCCCACTGCAGCACAGCCAGGTGGCCGTGCCTGGCCGCTGTGCTGCAAGTCCCCCCATCCCAGGGGCAGGGCGGCTGCTGGGCGCGCGCCCACTGCAGCACAGCCAGGTGGCCGCGCCCGGCCGCTTCGGTGCAAGTCCACTCGTCCCAGGGGCAGGGCGGCTGCTGGGCGCGCGCCCACTGCAGCATGGCCAGGTGGCCGCCGCGCGCCGCTTCAGAGCAGGTGCTAGCGTTCCAGGGGCAGGGCGGCTGCTGGGTGCGCAACCACTGCAGCACGGCCAGTTGGCCGCCCTCGGCCGCTTTGCGACAAGTCCACTCGTCCCAGGGGCAGGGCGGCTGCTGGGCGCGCAACCACTGCAGCACGGCCAGTTGGCCGCCCTCGGCCGCATTGGTGCAAGCAAACGCGTCCCAGGGGCAGGGCGGCTGTTGAGCGCGCGCCCACTGCAACACGGCCAGGTGGCCGCCCTCGGCCGCTTCGAAGCAAGTCCCCGTGTCCCAAGGGCAGGGCGGCTGCTGGGCGCGCGCCCACTGCAGCATGGCCAGGTGGCCGCCGCGAGCCGCGTTGCCACAAGTCCACGTGTCCCAAGGGCAGGGCGGCTGCTGGGCGCGCGCCCACTGCAGCACGGCCAGGTGGCCGCCCCTGGCTGCTTCGCTGCAAGTCCCTCTGTCCCAAGGGCAGGGCGGCTGCTGGGCGCGCGCCCACTGCAGCACGGCCAGGTGGCCGCCCCTGGCCGCTGCGCTGCAAGTCCACGTGTCCCAAGGGCAGGGCGGCTGCTGGGCGCGCAGCCACTGCAGCACGGCCAGGTGGCCGCCGCGCGCCGCTTCAGAGCAGGTGTGAGCGCTCCACTCGCACCCCAGCGCGCGTGCGCACTGCAGTGCCTCCAGCTGGCCGCCACCTGCCGCCGCACAGCAGAGCGTGCCATTGTCGACCCGCTGCGGCAGCGCCCACTGCAGCGTGGCCAAGTCGCCGTGGAAGGCGGCGCGCGCAGTCAAGAGCACTCGCTGCTCTCCCATCAGCTGCGGCCACGCCTCCTGCAGCGCCCACAGCGGTACTGAGAAGGACTCGTAGGCAGTCCGCGCCGCACGCCGGGCCGCCTCCTGCAGGGCCACCGCCACGCTCTGCAACTGAGCAACCCGCGGCGCTGCCGCCGCTGCCCAGGTCTTGTTGAGGCGGGGCACTGTCAGGATCGCGTCCCCGGGCGGCAGGAAGGAGCAGATGCGAGCCAGCAGGTCGTGCGGCGGGGCCGCTGCGGCAGCGTCGCTGGTCGCCATCGCGTGCGTGGTGGGCGTGGTGCGTGCGCACCTGCGTGCGGTGGGGCGAGCGGGGCGCACACGATCAGCGCGGGCAGTGGCTGTGTGGGGGCAGCGGCGCGAGCAGCGGGGCGCGCAGCGGCCGACTGCTGCACGCAGTCCAGCGTAGGTCGAGCTCGCCCTCCGCGGCCCCTCTAAGCCTCTGACACTCTCACCACTTCCACGCGCGTCTGAGGGGGGAGACGGGCTCTGCGCGGCCACGACGCCCTCGAGACGGTCTGCGCGCTCCGGGCGCAGGTCCTTGCGTTTCTGGGGCCGGAGAGCTGCGTAATTGCGCGTCGTGGCCGCCAAGGAGTTGTGAGTGGCCCCTGCCTGCGGCAGCGGCGGGCCTAAATGGCGAGCGCGGGCCGCAGCGGCCAAGAAGACCAGCAGCCGGGGTGGGCCGAGCGAGCGCCGCAGCTCCAGTTGCGCCCTTCGTCCTACTGGCCCCCGCATCCAACAGAGCTCGGGCCCCAGCAGCGGCTCGCCGAAGTGCAGGGGCGGGGAGGCGAAGTAAGGAGTCGAGGCGTGCGCACGGCAGTCAATGGCGGTCAAACGTGCCGCATTTGGGCTGGGCCAGGCCCATCGGTGGCACCCCTGGCCGCCGCTTGCATGGAAGGCACCCAATCCAAGTGTGTGTGTAACGTGTGTGGTAGGGCAGGACCAACCGCGCCAGGGGAGGCAGAGGGGTGAGCGGCTGCTCACCAAGCCGTCGGCCCTGGCGGTTCCAGGTTGTTGTGGCGGGATTGGCCAGTAGGGCGGATGGGAGGCGTTCAACGGCTGGGGCATGGCGCGGGGGGCGGCGGGCGGGGCGGGCTGGGTTGGTGGCCCGGCTCTAGCTCGTATCTGATTGTGCTGGTGCCGCTGCGGCGTGCCGACTGGCGCGCCGAGGGCGCACAGACCCGAAAAGCTTCTGCACTGCCGAATGCGGGGCGGCGCTGGCTGCTTTGCGCATGCTGCTCTGGGCCGCCGCGGCGTAAAGTTCCCTCAGCCTGCCACTGCAGGCGTCGGGTTTACAAGCGGTGCGGCGCGAGGGGCTGCGTGATGGTGGCTGGGGCAGTGCGAGGGTACGGGGCAAAACGTGTTGCATTCCGAGGGGGGCAAGGCACCATTGGGTTCGACAGCAGGGGCGGCCAGCATTGCCGGCAAACAGGAAGCAACTGTGCGCCACCACCGGCTGCGCTGGCCTCAAACCGCCACGCCCTCGAGCGCCGCCTGCGCCCGGATCCACGCCGCGGTGGCGGCATCGCGCGCATGTTTGAAGCAAGCTTCCGCATCCCACGGGCAGGGCGGCTGCTGGGCACGCAACCACTGCAGCACGCCTAGGTGGCCGAAACACGCCGCTTTGAAGCCAGTCCACTTGTCCCAGGGGCAGGGCGGCTGCTGGGCGCGCAACCACTGCAGCACGCCTAGGTGGCCGCCCCCGGCCGCTTGGCTGCAAGTATCCTCGCCCCATGGGCAGGGCGGCTGCTGGGCGCGCGCCCACTGCAGCACAGAGAGGTGGCCGCCCCTGGCCGCTGCGGTGCACGTCCATCTGTCCCAGGGGCAGGGCGGCTGCTGGCCGCGCGCCCACTGCAGCACAGCGAGGTGGCCGCCCTCCGCCGCCGCCCTGCAAGTAGCCTCGTCCCAGGGGCAGGGCGGCTGCTGGGTGCGCAACCACTGCAGCACGGCCAGTTGGCCGCCCTCGGCCGCTTTCAGGCAAGTAAACAGGCTCCAAGGGCAGGGCGGCTGCTGGGCGCGCAACCACTGCAGCACGGCCAGGTGGCCGCCCTCCGCCGCGGTGCTGCAAGCCCACTCGTTCCAGGGGCAGGGCGGCTGCTGGGCGCGCAACCACTGCAGCACGGCCAGGTGGCCGCCGCGAGCCGCTTTGAAGCAAGCTGACGCGTCCCAGGGGCAGGGCGGCTGCTGGGCGCGCACCCACTGCAGCACGGCCAGGTGGCCGTTTTGTGCTGCCTCAGAGCAGATTGTGTTGTCCCAGCCGCAGCCCAGTGCGAGCGCGCACTGCAGTGCCTCCAGCTGGCCGCCAGCCGCCGCCGCTGCACAGCAGAGCGCGCCGGCGTCGACAAGCTGCGACAGCGCCCACATCAGCGTGACCAAGTCGCCGTAGAAGGCGGCGCGTGCGGCCGCGAGCTTGCGCTGCTCTCGCGACAGCTGCGGCCACGCCTCCTGCAGTACCCACAGCGGCGCCGAGAAGGACGCGTAGGCAAACGACGCCGCACGCCGGGCCGCCGCCACTTTCCGCAGCTCTGCGACGTGCGGCGCTGCCGCCGCTGCCCAGGTCTTGTTGAGGCGGGGCACTGTCAGAATCGCGTCCCCGGGCGGCAGGAAGGAGCAGATGCGAGCCAGCAGGTCGTGCGGCAGGGCCGCCATCGCGTGCGTGGTGGGCGGCATGGTGTGCGCACCTGCGTGCGGTGGGGCGAGGGGGCGCACGCGATCAGGGCGGCTGTGCGGGGGCAGCGGCGCGAGCAGCGGGGCGCGCAGCGGCCGTGCTGCACCCAGGCTAACTCATCCCCCCGGCCGCCTAAGCCTCTGACACTCTCACCACTTGTACGCGCGTCTGATGGGGGAGACGGGCTGTGCACGGCCACGACGCCCTCGAGACGGTCTGCGCGCTCCGGGCGCAGATCCTTGCGTTTCTGGGGCCAGCAGAGCTGCGTATGGCGCGTCGTGGCCGCCAAGGAGTTGTGAGTGGCCCCTGCCTGCGGCGGCGGCGGGCCTAAATGGCGAGCGCGGGCCGCGACGACGAGGATCACCAGCCGGGGTGGGCCGAGCGAACGCCGCAGCTCCAGTTGCAACCTTCGTCCTACTAGCCCCCGCATCCAACAGAGCTCGGGCCCCAGCAGCGGCGTGCCGAAGTGCAGGGGCGGGGAGGCGAAGTAAGGAGTCGAGGCGTGCGCGCGCGGCAGTCAATGGCGGTCAAACATGCAGCGTTCGGGCTGGGCCCAGCCCATCGGCGGCACCCCCGGCGGCCGCCGCTTGCATGGAAAGCATCCAATCACAAGTTCCAAGTGTGGGGAAGCGCAGGACCAGCCGCGCCAGGGGAGGCAGAGGGCTGAGTGGCTGTGCATCAAACCGTTGGCCCTGGCAATTCCAGGTTGGTGTGGCGGGGCTGGGCGGCTGGGAGGCTGGTTGGGCGGCTGGGAGGCTTTCCAACGGCAAGGGCAGCAGATGCACAACAAACTCGTGCGCCGACCAAGACTGGTCAATGCGTGCGGGTGCGGGCAGTCATCACCAGGCATCGTCAGGCAGCAGCACGGAGGGCAATGAGCTTCTGCACAACGCAAGCTTGGCGCCCGCCCGTCCTGTTAGCTTGCGGCCGCCTGTGGCGCACGCGTCGCAGGTGGGCTCGAGCCAGCAGCTGCGCGCCCGCTGCGCGCGGCAACCGGCTTCTCTCCGCTCCGACGCGGCGTCCGCCCAAAACGGCATAGCCTTTTCACGACTCGCGGCCGATCGAGAAACCGTCCCCTTGCCCGCACCGCCCGCCTCTTCACGCGAGCCCCTCGCTTTGTGATCTGCCCCGTTCCCAGCGGCCCAGCGGGCGCGTACCACCCGGCAGCGATGGCGTCCAGGCCGTTAGAGTTCATAGAGAAGCTGGCGGTCCAGAAACCCGCGCTTGCGGAGGATCTGGGCGAGCTGGGCAGCCTCTACCAGCGAAAGCTGTGGCACCAGCTCACGCTGAAGCTCGAGGAGCTGTACGCGAAGCCCGACTTCTCCAAGGGCGATCTGCCGGTGGCGCTGTACAACGGCTTCGTCGCGGACTTCGGCTCCAAGCTCAACCTGCTGCGCCTGGCGCACCTCGCCGTCGCGGCGTCCAAGTCGCTCAAGGACCCCGCCGCCGCCGCCGCGTTCCTGTCTGCGGCCGTCGACAAGCTCGCGGAATGGAAGCTGCCGCGCTCCGAGGAGCCGGAGCTGTACCTGCGCATGCACGTGGCGGAGAAGCAGCTCGAGATGGGCGCGGTCGCTGAGTGCAAGGCCGCGATCGAGGACGGCGCCGCCGCGCTCGAGCGGCTGCCCGACCCCGACCCCAGCGTCAGCGCCGTGGTGCACTACGTCAGCAGCCTCTACTACCAGCTGAAAAAGGACTACGCCAAGTTCTACCGCTCGAGCATGCAGGCGCGCGCGCGCGCGCGGCCGCGGCCGTGCATAGCGGCGCGCGCCAGCGCCAGCGCGCCTGGCGCCGCCAACCGGCCAACCAGCCGAGCGGAGCTGCCCTGCCCCGACGTTCGAACAACCCGGCAGCGGCCCTCTCAACACGCGCACAACCCCACCCCCACCCCCCACCCCCCAGTACCTCGCGTTTGTGTCCAGCGACGCGCTGCCCCCGGAGTTCAAGGCGCCGCTGGCTGTCGACATCGCGCTCGCGGCGCTGCTGGGCGAGGGCGTGTACGGCTTCGCGCAGCTGCTGATGCACCCCATCGTCAAGGTGCTGCAGAGCGGGAGCTACGCGTGGCTTGGGGAGATGCTGGAGGTGTTCAACAGGTGCGGCGCGCGCGCGCGGTGGTGGGGTGCGCGCGCCTTTGCGTCGTCTGGGGGCCGGGCGCTCCCTGTCCCGGCTCAGCCCCGCGGCGGCATTCGGCGCTGTCTGCCGCAGCGCTGCAGTGCTGGCCTTCGGCGGGCCCCAGTTCGCAACGCAGCTAGCGTCCCATTGCAGCGCCCACCACGCCGCCGCCGCCGCCGGCACACACAAACAAATGCGCTCACACGCCCTCGCCCGCGCGCGCCTCCGCCCCGCCCAAACCCAGGGGTGACCTGCCCGCGTACGACGCGCTGTGCGCCAAGCACGCCGCCACCCTCAACGCGCAGCCGGCGCTGGTGGAGAACGAGCGGCGGCTGCGGGAGAAGGTGCGCGCGCGCATGGGGGGCGCGGTGCCCGGGGAGCGCGTTCTTGCAGAGGCAGCTTTGTGCGCCTCTGTGCGTGCGGTGGGCGCGCGGTTGACATGCCACGCGTACGCCCCGTGCTGCCGCACCTCCACATGCACCTCCAATGTGCAACATCACCACCACCCCACCTCACCTTTCCTCTGCACGTGTCGTCCCGTCCCTTCCCGCCCGCCCCCCCCAAACAGGTGACCATCAGCTGCCTCATCAACCTGATCTCGGACCTGCCGCCGGAGCAGCGCAACATCCCGCTGTCGGACATTGCGGACCGCACGAAGCTCAACATCGGTGCGTTTCTTGGGGGGCGGCGGGGTGGTGGTGGGCGGGGGGCTTTCCTGGCCGCCGCCTGGCGGGCGGCTCGGGCTAGCGGCCTGTGGACGCGTGCAACAGGCCAACAGCTGGTGCCGGCGCTGAATCTGCTGCCCCGCCCTCACCTCGCTCCTCCTAAACGCCGCCTCCCAAAACGCCCCCCCCCCCCCCCCCCCCCCCCCAACCCCCCCCCCCAAAACCCCCCCCCCCCCCCCCCGCCCAGACGGCGTCGAGTTCCTGCTGATGAAGGCGCTGTCCCTGCACCTGATCGAGGGCAGCATCGACCAGGTGGACGGCACCGCCGCGATCACGTGGGTGCAGAGCCGCGTGCTGACGCAGCCGCAGGTGGCGGGGCTCAAGGAGCGCCTGGACGCGTGGGTCAGCAAGGTCAACGCGGTGGGCTCCACGCTGGAGCAGGAGTCGATCGGGGTGGCCGAGGTGTAGGCGGTCGGGGTCCCCTCTCTCCCTTATCCTGCTGCTGCTGTTGTGTAAACGGACCGCTAGCCGGTGCTGCGTTGACCGTCGGGCGTTGCGGCCGCATTGACTTGGTGGGCGGCTGGCGGGCGGGCGGCGAAGGACGGCGGCCCACCCCCGCAACCCTGATCTGGGCCAGTGGAAAGCCGTGAATGCAGCACAGCTCAAACGACACGCGGCTGAGGCGCGGGGAGGGCCTCGCCAGGACGCGGGACTGTTTGGGTGACGCATTGGCACACCCGGACGCGCCCCCTTACATCGGGCGAGGAGGGGTGCGGCAGGAGGAGACCCCAATCAAGTAGAAGCGCCCATCCCGCGTCCCCAGGGCAACAGGCCGGCTCTTGCACCGCTCCCCTTGCCACCGCGGCCCCTCCCGCGCTCGCTGAGACTCGCTAACGCGCTAACGCGTGCTGGAAGAGCGCTTGTGGCGCACTCAAGGCGCCAACCACCGGCCCTCCAGCGGAGGCGCACCGGCGGCGCAGCAGCAGCAGCGGCGCGCGGCGGCGGAGCAGCGGCGTCAGCAGCAGCAGCAGCAGGCAGCAGCAGCAGCGGGCAGCGGCCATGTTCAAGGGCGTGACCGACCTGTTCAAGAAGCCGGACCCGAAGGAGCTGGTGCGGAAATGGCAGTCGTCGCTGCGCGCGGAGCAGCGCAACATCGAGCGCCAAATCCGAGGTGCGCCGCGCGCGCCTTGGCGCCCGGCGCCTGCGCATACCGTATGCATGCGCTGCGCGCGGGGGGCCCCCGCACAGCAACGCTCCACTGCGCTGACCGCCGCAGAGCGGCTCCCCCTGGGGTCGGCGGCGGCGTGCCGTTGGCCTGAGCGCGCGCCGCCTCGCCCGCACCCCCAACGGCGTGCGCCCGCACCCCCCCACGGCACCGCAGACATCCAGTTTGAGGAGAAGAAAGTGCGCAAGTCCATCACCGAGGCCGCCAAGCGCAACGACATGGCGACCTGCCGGGTGCGCGCGCGCGGCGTCCTGCCTTGGCAGCGGGCGGGCGTTGCATGGCCGTGTTGCGGGGGCCTGCTCTGCGCGCTGCCGGTGCGCCTGCCGCGAGCATCGGCCGCCAGCGCCGGCGCCTGTCGCCCCGCCCCTAACGAGCACCCCCCGCCCCCTGCCTCTCCTCGTCCAGATCCTGGCCAAGGAGATCATCCAGTCGCGGCGCGCGGTGTCGCGGCTGTACGTCAACAAGGCGCAGATGATCTCCATCGGGAACGCGCTGTCGGAGCAGCTGGGTGAGCGCGCCGCCGCGCGCTCGGCGCTGCTGCGGCGCGCGCGGCGGCGCGGGGCCGCTGCGCTTTCCTGCGCCTCGCAGCCGCCCCGCGCGCGCCCCGGCTGGCTTGCCACGGCTTGGGAGAGGCCGCGCGCCCCACGCAGACCGCGCTCTTGCCCCCGCTTGCCCGCACAGCCATGGTCAAGGTCGCCGGCACGCTGCAGCGCAGCAGCGACGTGATGAAGCTGATCAACGAATCCATGAAGCTGCCGGAGATGCAGCGCACCATGATGGACATGGCAAGGGGTGAGCGGCCGGGGTGGGGAGGCCGCGTCCTGGCAGCGGCAGCAGCAGGGCAGAGGGCCCGCAGGCCGCTGGTGCCGGCTGGCGCAGCCGCAGCTCGTCCGCGGCACTGCTCACAGCAAGACGCGCGCGCGCGCGCCCCGCCGCCCCCAACTCCTCAACCTCCCCCAGAGATGCAAAAGGCCGGCCTCATCGAGGAGATGACCTCCGAGGCGCTGGACTCTGCCCTGGGGGGCGAGGACATCGAGGAGGAGGCCGACGAGGAGGTGGACGCGGTGCTGAGGGAGGTGGCGGGCGAGGTGCTGGCGGCGCTGCCCGCGGCCAAGGCGCGCCCGGTGAGCGGCGAGGGGGGGCATGGGTGGGGCGCGCGCGTGCGCGCGCATGCGCGTGGGAGCAGGCGGCAGGGGCGTGTGGCTGGGAGGGGCGTGCGGCTGGCCTTGACGAGCGCGGGCGGTGATACTGACGCGCGCCCTCGCTGCCGGTGCACGCACGCGCACCCGCAGGCGGCTGTGCCGCAGCAGCAGCAGCAGGAGGAGGCGCCGGAGGAGCGCGAGGAGCTGGCGGCTCTGCAGGAGCGGCTGAACGCGGTCCGCACATGAACGAACGCCCATGCGGCGCTGGCCCCGCCATGCGCTCGCACCATGCGCCCCCGCCTCCCTGTTCCAACGAAGACCGTCCCGCTGACCTGCGCCACACCCCTGTGCATCATATTGAACTCTCAAAATCTGTGTGTGTGCATGTAAAACAAGCCTGTCGCACGCAGGGCGGGGCGCTGTCGATCGATCGGGCGGTCGGGCGCCATGCGGCGCGTTTGCGGCGGCGGGTGGTGCGGCCACAGGGCTGCTGCTGCCACAGCCCGCTTGCACCAGGGCAACTTAGCGTGAACGCGCCGTCGGCCGCCCCGTTCAGGGGGGGCTGGGGGCCCCTGGATCGCGCGGGCCGGGTGCAGGGGTTACGGCGGTGACTCCAGCGCCCCGCTGCTCCGTCTGCCGCCCTCTCGCGCGGCTATTTCAGGCTGCGCGCCCCCGATCGCGGCCATAAACTCCAGCCTCGCCCGCCCCAGCCCACCCCCGCCTGCAGTCAAGGTGCCCCCCGCCCCCGGTCAAGGTGAGCCTCTCGCCCCCGCCCCCGCCCTCGCTCGGGGCGCCCGCCAGCTGGCCTGGGAGGCCTCCACCATCAGACCCGATCCGACGGCCCAGGCCTGCAGGCCGCACGCTGATCTGGCGACTGACGCGCCGCTTGCCGCCGCGCTCCCGCCGCCCCCTCCCGCCGCAAGCGCAGGCCCGCCCCTCGGCCCTCTCCCCCGTCCCCGTCCCCGCCGCCGCCATGGGCAAGTCCAAGAAGGCCGCCCCCGAGGAGGCGCCCGCGGCGCCGCCCGCCGGCAAGGCTCCCGCGGCCGCCAAGCCCGAGGCCGCGCCCAAGGGCAAGGGCGCCAAGCCGAAGAAGTGACCGGCGGGCGCCGTCGCGGCAGTCCCCGGGCGGCCGCCGGCTGCGGCGGGCTGCTGATGATGCATGCGCGTGCATGCGAGTCCCCTGCCCGCACGGGCCCTTGCATGGCTCGTCCCTGACCTGCCATGCGCACCTCGTTTTTGCCCATGATGTGCCACTGCGTGCGCGCCACCGCGAGCCCACTGGGCCGCATCGGCGCGCAGCGCGCCGCTGCAAGAGTAAAAACCTGGTGTCGTGCAAAAGAACGGCTGTCGATCGCGCCCGCCCTCCGCTGACCAGCAGCAGGCAGACGCTCAAGACAGTGTTTTTACCAGGCCAGGCTTGGGAGGGAAGCAACCAAAGCGTGGGCGGCGGGCATTGTGTGGGCTTGGCTGGCGGCAAAACAAAGGACAAGTGTGTGCTGCGTGGGTTGGTACCGTGGTTTGGGGTTGGCCCCGTCCTTGACTAAAGTCGCAAAATGGTACTAGAGGCTGTGAGCATGACGAGGCTGAGGTGAGCATGACGAGGGTTGACAGCAGCCGACACACTTTTTTCGGTTTGCTTGGGCCCTGCTTGACGTGAAAAAGAGCCGTGCTCCGGGCAAAGCGCGCACATGAAACGCAGTCTCACAGTGCGTGGCAAATTCATTCCTGTGCGTCGCCGGACGGCCAGCAGGGGCGCTCGCTCGCCCCCGCACGCTGCCGCGCGCGCACCACGAACAGGGGGAGGCCGCCGGGCGCCGCGGCCGCTCACACAGGTGATCGGGGCCGGGCTGCTGGAAGCTGCCGAGCGTGGCAGTTGGGGGCCTCCTTCAAACGCGCGCGCGCGCTGCAGCCAGCGGGCCGCGCCGCCGCGGGGCGGACGCGGCCGGCGGGTCACGCGTCGATGCGGGCGCGGCGCAGCACGTGGCCCAGCTCGTAAGCCGAAAAGGACAGCGACCGCCGCAGCCGCCCGCCGCCGCCGCCGCCGCCGCCGGCGCCGCCGCTGCTCCCGTCCGCGCGGCCGGCGTCGTCCTTGGAGGGCCGCAGGCTCACGCCCACGGGCGTCACCGTGCTCGCGCGCCGCAGCGAGATGCGCGCGCCGCGCGCCGCCGCGCTCGACGCGCGAAAGACGCAGCCGCCGCCGCCGGTGCCGGCGGCGCCGGCCCACGCGCCGGCCGCGCAGCCGCCGGCCGCGGCGCCGCCGCCGCCGCCGGCGCAGCGCGGGTCGTGGGCGGAGCGGAACAGCAGCCCCGACAGCCAGCTCGCCGCGCCGCTGATGCTGCTCGCCAGCCCGCCAAACCCCAGCCCGGCGGCGGCGGCGGTGTCGCCCCCGCCAGCCCCGCGCCCGCCGCCGCCCGCGTCGCCGCTGCACTGCGCCGCCTCCTCGCTGCACTGCGCGGCGAGCACAGACGCGAGGCTCGGGCAGTCCGGGCTGCCGAGGTGCACCACCACCACGGTGATGTTGTCCCTGCTGCCGCGCTGCACCGCGGCGCGCGTGAGGACGCTCGACGCGATGCGGCACGCCGCGGTGCGCGACGCGCCGCGCTCGCGCGCGCGGTGCGCGGAGCGGAGCGCCAGGTTGACCGCCTCCTGAGGCGCGAGGGAGTCCCACAGCCCGTCCTGCGGCGGCGTTTGCGTTTTCGTTTGGCGGCGGGGTATGTGTTTGTGTGTTTGTGTGTTTGTGCCGGCGAGGGGGGCGGCGCAGCCCACGCGAGCGCCCGCGCCGGCGGCGCCCGGTCGGTCGGTGCGGCGCGCACAGCGTGGAAAGCGGGGCCGCCTTTAAAAACCGACCCTCGCGCACCGTGGCCAGCAGCAGCAGCCCGTCGTCCAGGGACCGCTGGAAGCAGGTCACCTCCGGGTCCGGGGAGACGTAGGGGCGCAGCAGGTGGTCCCCCAGGGCGCGACTCATGGCCAGCAGGCCCATCACGCGGTGCGCGCCGGCCTTGAACACGACGCGGCCCCCCAGCGCGCGCACGCGCGCCTGCGCGGGGCGGGGGAAGGGGGGGGTGGCGGTCAGCGGGCGGCGGCCGGTTGCAGGGGCGCCAGGCTGCAAGCCGCCGCGGCAACAGGAAGCGCAACGATGCGCCGCAGCGAAGCAGTGCGCCGCGCAGCAAGCAGTGTGCTGCGCAGCAAGCATTGGGCCCCGCTGCAAGCAGTTCCCACTGCTTGCAGTGGGCTGTGCAGCAAAAGTTGCGCCGCAGCAAGCAGTGCGCCCCGCAGCAAGCCCGGCCGCCCCCCCCTCACCGCCTCGTCCTTGCGGTCGGGCTTGTGGTCCGCCGTCAGCGCAATCGCCGCGCCCCGCCGGCACAGCACCGCCCGCGAGTCCCCGCAGTGCGCGAGGTGCACCTCCCGCCGCCCCACGACGGCGACCAGCGCGGTGGAGCCCACGAGCTCGCCGACCTCGGTGCCGGCCAGGTCCAGGTCCGTGCGCATGAACGCAGACCGCAGCGCGCGCCCGATCGCCTCCCCGCGCCGCTCCGCGCCGGCGGGGCCGCTGCCGCACGGCGGCGCAACTCCAGCCTCGCCCGCCCCAGCCCACCCCCGCCTGCAGTCAAGGTGCCCCCCGCCCCCGGTCAAGGTGAGCCTCTCGCCCCCGCCCCCGCCCTCGCTCGGGGCGCCCGCCAGCTGGCCTGGGAGGCCTCCACCATCAGACCCGATCCGACGGCCCAGGCCTGCAGGCCGCACGCTGATCTGGCGACTGACGCGCCGCTTGCCGCCGCGCTCCCGCCGCCCCCTCCCGCCGCAAGCGCAGGCCCGCCCCTCGGCCCTCTCCCCCGTCCCCGTCCCCGCCGCCGCCATGGGCAAGTCCAAGAAGGCCGCCCCCGAGGAGGCGCCCGCGGCGCCGCCCGCCGGCAAGGCTCCCGCGGCCGCCAAGCCCGAGGCCGCGCCCAAGGGCAAGGGCGCCAAGCCGAAGAAGTGACCGGCGGGCGCCGTCGCGGCAGTCCCCGGGCTGCCGCCGGCTGCGGCGGGCTGCTGATGATGCATGCGCGTGCATGCGAGTCCCCTGCCCGCACGGGCCCTTGCATGGCTCGTCCCTGACCTGCCATGCGCACCTCGTTTTTGCCCATGATGTGCCACTGCGTGCGCGCCACCGCGAGCCCACTGGGCCGCATCGGCGCGCAGCGCGCCGCTGCAAGAGTAAAAACCTGGTGTCGTGCAAAAGAACGGCTGTCGATCGCGCCCGCCCTCCGCTGACCAGCAGCAGGCAGACGCTCAAGACAGTGTTTTTACCAGGCCAGGCTTGGGAGGGAAGCAACCAAAGCGTGGGCGGCGGGCATTGTGTGGGCTTGGCTGGCGGCAAAACAAAGGACAAGTGTGTGCTGCGTGGGTTGGTACCGTGGTTTGGGGTTGGCCCCGTCCTTGACTAAAGTCGCAAAATGGTACTAGAGGCTGTGAGCATGACGAGGCTGAGGTGAGCATGACGAGGGTTGACAGCAGCCGACACACTTTTTTCGGTTTGCTTGGGCCCTGCTTGACGTGAAAAAGAGCCGTGCTCCGGGCAAAGCGCGCACATGAAACGCAGTCTCACAGTGCGTGGCAAATTCATTCCTGTGCGTCGCCGGACGGCCAGCAGGGGCGCTCGCTCGCCCCCGCACGCTGCCGCGCGCGCACCACGAACAGGGGGAGGCCGCCGGGCGCCGCGGCCGCTCACACAGGTGATCGGGGCCGGGCTGCTGGAAGCTGCCGAGCGTGGCAGTTGGGGGCCTCCTTCAAACGCGCGCGCGCGCTGCAGCCAGCGGGCCGCGCCGCCGCGGGGCGGACGCGGCCGGCGGGTCACGCGTCGATGCGGGCGCGGCGCAGCACGTGGCCCAGCTCGTAAGCCGAAAAGGACAGCGACCGCCGCAGCCGCCCGCCGCCGCCGCCGCCGCCGCCGGCGCCGCCGCTGCTCCCGTCCGCGCGGCCGGCGTCGTCCTTGGAGGGCCGCAGGCTCACGCCCACGGGCGTCACCGTGCTCGCGCGCCGCAGCGAGATGCGCGCGCCGCGCGCCGCCGCGCTCGACGCGCGAAAGACGCAGCCGCCGCCGCCGGTGCCGGCGGCGCCGGCCCACGCGCCGGCCGCGCAGCCGCCGGCCGCGGCGCCGCCGCCGCCGCCGGCGCAGCGCGGGTCGTGGGCGGAGCGGAACAGCAGCCCCGACAGCCAGCTCGCCGCGCCGCTGATGCTGCTCGCCAGCCCGCCAAACCCCAGCCCGGCGGCGGCGGCGGTGTCGCCCCCGCCAGCCCCGCGCCCGCCGCCGCCCGCGTCGCCGCTGCACTGCGCCGCCTCCTCGCTGCACTGCGCGGCGAGCACAGACGCGAGGCTCGGGCAGTCCGGGCTGCCGAGGTGCACCACCACCACGGTGATGTTGTCCCTGCTGCCGCGCTGCACCGCGGCGCGCGTGAGGACGCTCGACGCGATGCGGCACGCCGCGGTGCGCGACGCGCCGCGCTCGCGCGCGCGGTGCGCGGAGCGGAGCGCCAGGTTGACCGCCTCCTGAGGCGCGAGGGAGTCCCACAGCCCGTCCTGCGGCGGCGTTTGCGTTTTCGTTTGGCGGCGGGGTATGTGTTTGTGTGTTTGTGTGTTTGTGCCGGCGAGGGGGGCGGCGCAGCCCACGCGAGCGCCCGCGCCGGCGGCGCCCGGTCGGTCGGTGCGGCGCGCACAGCGTGGAAAGCGGGGCCGCCTTTAAAAACCGACCCTCGCGCACCGTGGCCAGCAGCAGCAGCTCGTCGTCCAGGGACCGCTGGAAGCAGGTCACCTCCGGGTCCGGGGAGACGTAGGGGCGCAGCAGGTGGTCCCCCAGGGCGCGACTCATGGCCAGCAGGCCCATCACGCGGTGCGCGCCGGCCTTGAACACGACGCGGCCCCCCAGCGCGCGCACGCGCGCCTGCGCGGGGCGGGGGAAGGGGGGGGTGGCGGTCAGCGGGCGGCGGCCGGTTGCAGGGGCGCCAGGCTGCAAGCCGCCGCGGCAACAGGAAGCGCAACGATGCGCCGCAGCGAAGCAGTGCGCCGCGCAGCAAGCAGTGTGCTGCGCAGCAAGCATTGGGCCCCGCTGCAAGCAGTTCCCACTGCTTGCAGTGGGCTGTGCAGCAAAAGTTGCGCCGCAGCAAGCAGTGCGCCCCGCAGCAAGCCCGGCCGCCCCCCCCTCACCGCCTCGTCCTTGCGGTCGGGCTTGTGGTCCGCCGTCAGCGCAATCGCCGCGCCCCGCCGGCACAGCACCGCCCGCGAGTCCCCGCAGTGCGCGAGGTGCACCTCCCGCCGCCCCACGACGGCGACCAGCGCGGTGGAGCCCACGAGCTCGCCGACCTCGGTGCCGGCCAGGTCCAGGTCCGTGCGCATGAACGCAGACCGCAGCGCGCGCCCGATCGCCTCCCCGCGCCGCTCCGCGCCGGCGGGGCCGCTGCCGCACGGCGTCGGCGCGTCGGGGGCGAAGGGCGCGCCCGCCGCTGCGGCGGCGGCGAAGGGGCTGCCGCAGCCGCCGGCGGCGGGCCCGCCGCCGCGCGGCGGCGGCGGGGACAGCGCCGCGTCCGACTCGTCGGTGTCGAGCGCCCGCCCCGCCACGGTGCCGCCGCTGCTGCACCCCGACGACGCGCGCGCGCTGCCGGGCCCGCCGGGCGCCTCCGGACCCGAGCCGTCGGCGGAGCGCGCGGCGGCGCCGCCGTCGCCTCGGACGGGGCGCGGCGCGCCGACCGCCTCGGCCAGCGCGTCCACAAAGTGGCGGTGGAGGTTCTCCCGCGCAAAGGAGGCCACCTCGGCGCCGCCGTGGCCGTCGTACACGCCTGGGGGGTGGCGGTGCCGTGTGTGTGTGGGGGGGGGGGCGCCGCCGCCGGCAGCTGGCGCGTGTGCGCACGCGCGCGCGTGTTTTTGAGCTGCGGCCCAGCAGCGGCCTCGAAGCCGCCGTAGGCAGCCCTCGCCGCCAGGCCGCTGCCCCAGCACTGCGCTGCCCCAAGCCCCCTCGCCGCCCCCAAACAAACACGCAACCCCCGCGAGGCACTCACCGAACCAGGAGAGCGCGTCGTCCGAGGCCTCGCACGCGCCGCCGCCCGCGCCGCCCAGGGGGACGGCCGCCAGCTCCGCGCCCCCGCCGGTGGCCCCGCCGGGCACGCTCGGCGCGCGGCACAGCGCGCCCTCGCCGCTGCACAGCCGCAGGTGCACGCTGTAAGCGTCCTCGAGCGTTTCGCGGCCGTTGGTCTCGGCGTGCGCGCCAAACGGCGGCGGCGCGCCCGCGGCGCCGCACGCCGGGTACCGCTGCTGCGGTGGCGGCGGCGCGGCGGCGGCAGCGGCCGCCGCGGCGCGGGCGCAGCTTATGGGCTGCCCGAGCCAGGACTGGACATTATCCACGCCCGCCGCGCTCATTTGTGCCGGTCTCTGCCTATTGGGCGGCCATGCTGGCGTCCTGATAGGAGGCCGCGACCCGCGCTTGGCTGCCGCGCGCTGCTGAACGCGGTGTATGAGGGCACGAGGCTCGCTTGCGGAATCTGGACAAGTTCAATTTCGATTTGCGGCGGGTCTGGGGGGCGTTGGGCCTGGATAGTTTCGGCCCAGGTCCCCGCCGGGCAACTGCAGCTCGGGAGGGGCCGGCGCGAGATGCGGCCGACGGGGGCTGAAAGAATGACGACGGGGAAAATCGAAGTCGCGGCCGCGGGGGGCTTTGGATATAGGGCCGCGGGCGACGCCCCTTGCTGCGCCAAACCCCGCAGGCCGACAGCTCTGCAGGTCCGGGCCCCCACCTGCCGTGCGCCTGCACGCCGGCGCAGCCACGGCAGTAGGGGCGGCGACGCGGTTCGATCGACGACGCCAAGCCGCTGCCAATCAGACGCGCCGCATTGGGCTGAGCATATTACACGAACAGCCGCCGCCAAGGCAACAGCCCAGCTCCTGCCTAGCCCTCCTATCCCTTCCACCCCGCGCGCCGCCGCCGGAGGCGCGCGCGCGCCTCGGGGGGCCGGCCCCGGCTCACTGATCCACCACCCCCTCGGCATCCGGCAGCTCCTCATCCTCCCCCAAACCGCCCCCGCCGCCGCCGCCCCGCCGCTTGGACCCCTCCGGCGACCCCCGCCGCTGCCGCTGCGCGCCGCCGCCGCCGCCGCCGCCGCCCGCGTCCCGCGCCTCGCGTGCGCGCGCGTCGGCGTCGGCCGCCTCGGCGTCCGCGCGCGCCTGCTGGCCCAGCCTGATTTTGAGCTCCGTCATAAAAGTGGGCACCGAGTCGCGGTGCACCCACACCACGGCGGTGTCAAAGCCGTCGCGCCCGGCGTCCCATTTGACCGTGTCGGCCTCCTCCTGCAGCACCTGCTGGAACATGATGCCAAACACGTTGTACTGGGGGGGGGAGTTGGGGTTTTGGGGGTCGATTGAGGTGGGGCTGGGTTGGGTGGGGGGGGGCGGGTTGGTGCAGGGGTGGCTGAGTGATGCGGGAAAGGGGAGGTTCTTGGGGCGGCCGGGTGCAGTCGGGGGAAAGCAGGCGGGCGCACAGGCGGGCAAGGGCGGTCAACCCCGCGCCGCAGGCCGGTCCCAGCAGCTGCAGCACGCACGCCCAACACCCCACAGCCCTGGTGGCGCCCCCCCCCCCAAACCCCCACAGCCCCGCCCCCACACCTGCGGCTGCCGCGGCAGGACCTTGTGGCGAATGCCCATAACGCAGCAGTAGCCGCTGCCGTCGTCCGGCCCCACCACCGCCATCGGCCACTTGCTCTTGCGCCCCGTGCGCGCGACGTCCGCGGCGTCCCGCACAAACATGGCCAGCCGCAGCAGGGCGAGCGGGTGGCGGAAGCGCTCGCTGTTGGCGGGGCGGATGGCCTGCAGGTTGAGCTCCTGCATGTGGTGAGCGGGGTTGGCCTCCAGCTGGCGGCGGGTGATCATCAGGCCGCCGTCCCTGGGGGTGGGGGGGGGAGGGGTGTGGGTTGCGTGTGTGGGCGTGTGTGGTGTGTGTGGGGGGTGGGAGGTAGGGAGGGAGGGAGGGGCGCGCGGCTCGCGTCAGCGGAGGGGCGCACGGCGCAGGGTCTTGGCAGGGCGAACACGCACCCCCACCCGCCGCCGCACTTTTAGATGCACGCTGCCCACCCGGCAGCGCGGGGCCCAAAGCCTGCGCAGCTACACGCCCCCGCCCCCAAAACGGCCGCAGGAAAAGTCGGGCGCGCGCGGGCGCTCACTGTATCACCGCCCTTTGCAGCGCCTTGGCCTGGCTGATGCCCTCCTTGAGGAGGTTGTACCCGCGGCTGTGGGCCACCTGCAGCGCAATCAGCGCGTCCCTGCGGGCGCGGGGCGGCGCCGGCAGTCCGGGAACCGCGTCAGGGCAGTCCGGGCGCGCTGCTAGGGGCGCCAGGCCCCGGCCCGGCCGTTGGCCCCGACTCCCGTGAACCAACGGCGTGCCCCTCCCCACTCTGGGCCGGCCTCTGCCCCTCCTCCCCAAAAGGCAAGCTCCCCCCCAAAAAACAAACAGCGCCGCCAAAACCGCCCACCAAAAGTCCTCCCGTGCGACCTCCATCTGCCGCCGCCGGATCTCCTCCGGGGTGAGCTGCTCGTCGCCGGCGCCGCCCCCTCCCCCGCCGTTGCCGCCGCCGCCGCCGCCGCCGTTGCCGCCGTTCCCGCCGCCGCCGTTGGCGTTGCCGCCGTTGCTGCCGCCGATCATGGAGTGGCGCACCATCAGCCCCGTCAGCGCGTGGACCGCGTCCGCCGCGCTGAGGCCCCAGCCGAAGCCGTACCTTAGCTCAAATGAGTCGAATGACATGTCCGGCCCTGAGAGGACGGTGTTGCGGCACGCCTGGGGCAGCGTCACGGCCAGCCTCTTGTGGCCGGGCGCCATCGTGTCTGGGCGGTGGGGGGTTGGGGGGGTTGGGGCGGCGGTCGGCTGGTGGGTTTGGGGGTGTGCGTGTGCGTGCGCGTGCGGGGCGGCGTTCGGTTGGGGCGGCGGCGGGCGCGGTGTCGTTTTCCACTTGGGCTCGGCCAAATCTGAACGCAGGGCAGAGCGGAGCAGGGCGGAGCAGGGCAGGGCAGCGCGCCCCCCACTCACTGTACGTCACCCGGGCCTGCTCGAGTGACAGCCCCATGTTGACAAACACCATCTGCATCCGGTTGAGGCCGCCCTCGCGCCAGGTCTGGGGGGGCGGATGGGTGGGTGGGTGGGTGGGTGGGTGGGTGGTGCGCGCGTCGGTGGGCCGCCCGCCGCGGAGCCGGGTTTGGGGGCGCACGCACACAACGCGCGCGGCGTGCGCCAAACCCCCAAACCGCGTGCCAAATCCGCACGCGACAAACCGCACACCAAGAACCCCAGACCGCGCGCGCCAAAGCCCCGCGCGCCTGCATGCGCGGCGCCACGTAGGGTGAGTACTGCATCGCCTCGTAGAGGCTCCAGTGGCGGTGCAGCATCAGCCGCAGGTCGGCGGCGGCGGAAATGGTGACCTCGTAGCGCGGCAGGTTGCGGGCGGTGCCCTCCTCGTCCGTGTATAGGTCGGGGCGCACTGCGGCGGTTTTTGTTTTTTGGGGTGTGTGCGGGGGGTGGCGCTGACACGCAGGCTGCACTCTAGTTTCGGCGGCGCCGCCCTGCACCCCGCTCGCGCCGGCGGCGCCCCGCTACCCCTGAAGCGCCCGCGCCGCTTCACCCCCCCCCCCACCTGCCACCGTGGCCAGCTTGCCCTTGAGGTCGCTGTACCAGGCCTCGTAGTGCTGCCGCGACGCGCGCTGGTGGACGTGCTGGTCAGTCAGGCCCACGATGGCGGGCCTTTTGGGTGAGGGGCGGGGTGGGGAAGGGGGGGGGTGGCTTTGAGCAAGGGTGGGGGTTGAAAGGGCGTGCCGGGGGAGGCGCGGCCGTGGCTTGTTTGCCCAGGACCCACGCCCAGGACCCAGGCCCAGGCTCGCCCAGCCCAGGCCAATGCCAGCCCAGCCAGCAGCAACCACCTGGCCACGACCGGCGCAGCACAAATCAACAAAAAAGCAAGCGCCAGCCAAAACGCGCCCCCCCCCCCACCACAGGTCGTCCGCCACGAGCCCCGCGCTGCTCTGCTCGATGAGCGCCAGCGCGCTGAGGGCGGCGGGCTTGCCGTAGCAGCTGCCCACGCTGTAGTAATCGTCCAGCTGGGCCTTGCGCACCTGGGGGGGGGCGGTTGGGGCGATTGGGTTCATTGTTTGGTGGGGAGGTTAGGTTTGGTTGGTGGGGCGGTTGGTTTGATTCGGCTGGTTGGGAAATGGTTTGTTTGGCTGGTTGGTGGGCGGTTGATTGGTAAGGCCGGTGCCTGCTATCCCCCGCCCTCCCCCAGCCCAAGCGCTCCCCCCCAAAAACACAACAGCCGAATCTCACGTTGACCTCCCGCAACCGCCGCCGCGCCTCCGCCGCGCCGCCGCCGCCGCCGCCGCCGCCGCTGGGGCTCGCCTCCCCGTGCGACTTTTGCCGCTTGGCGCGCCCGCCGCCGCCGTCGCCGTCGGCGTCGCCGTCGCCGTCGCTGTCGTCGCCGTCGCTGGCGTCTGCGTCCTCCACCAGGCGCTGGTAGTCTGGGGGGGGAGTTGGGGGGGGAGTGGGGCAGTGGGGCGGGGGCGCTGAGGGGAGGGTTGTTGGGAGGGCGAGGGGGGCACCGCTGGGACGCGTTTTGGCTGGGCTTCGACGGCGGCGGCTCTTGTGGCGACCGACGCCCTTGCCCCCCCCGCCCGCGCCCCCTCTCCTCCCAAGCGCCCCCCCCCTCCCCATACAAAACCCCCCACCCTCTTCGGTGATCTCGTCCAGCGCGCTGTACTGCGGCACCGCCTCGGGCCCCAGCGGGTCGTCGCCGTCCAGCAGCAGCAGGTGGTCGGTGTCGTCGTCGTTGTTGTAGCGCGCGTCCACGGGGCGGTGGCTGTCGATGACCACAAAGCGAACGTTGGCGGCGTTGATCTGGGCGGGGGGGCGGGGGGGGAGGCCGTGCGATCAGGTGTGCGTTCCAGGCGTGAGTGCGTGTGGGTGCGTCATGCGTGGGGGTGAGGCGTCGAGGGGGGCTGCCAAAGGCGAGGCCCCCCCAAAAGCCTCTCCGACCAGCCAACCCCTGGAGGCTCTCCGCCAACCCCCCTTCACCCCCACTCCCCACCCACCCCAATACAAATCCTCCCCACCCTCCCAACAGCCCGCCCAAAAACCCCCACTCCCTACCCCCCCCCCCCCAAAACCAAAGCCCACCCCGTCCTCCTCCAGCAGCTGCTTGACGTAGCAGGTGGCCCCGCAGTTTATCATCACTACGGTGCGCTCCTCCTGGAGGGGGTTTGGGGGTGGTTTGGGAGAGGGTTTGGGGGGTGGTTTGGGGGTGGTTTGCGGTGGTTGGGGCGTGGTTTGCGGCGGCGCAGGGGCGCCGGCGGCCGGCGGCCGGGCGCGGGCCCGAAGCCGCAGCAAGGCTGAGGCCGTCGGCTGCGGGGCGAAGCGCGCGCCGCACGCGGCACGCGCAGCGCAGCTCGGCGCATGCGAGGGAAGCGCCGCGCGGCGCCCAGCCGCACGGCGCCCCGGGGTGCGACGGGGAGCGCCGATGAGTCGCGCGCACCGATGAGTCGTGCAGCGTTTCCCGCATGATCTCCCTCAGATCACCAAAGTCGTTGACCGGGTAGAAGCTGGAGCGGGAGGCGGTCTGGTCCAGGAAGCGCTGGGGGGGGGGGGGGGGGGGGGGGGGGGGGGCGGGGGGGGGGGGGGGGGGGGGGGGGGCGAACGGGGGTGCGGGTTGGGGCGGCGCGAGGGTGAGGGTGCGCCGGCCGCCGCCGCCGTGCGCGAGGACGGGGCGCAGTGCCGCCGCCGCGGCCGCGGCCGCGGCCCGCCGCATGCGCTGTGGCGGCCAGTGCCAGCCGGCCGGCACCGGCCCGCCGCCGCCGCCCCGCGCCCTGCTGCCCCGCGGATGCGCGCGCACCATGAGCAGCCGCGTGGCGCATGCGCTGTCGACCTCCGAAATGGAGTGCAGCACGACCAGACCCTTTTCGAAGCTCGCCGCCCGCTCCTCCCGGACGGTGCGCCATAGGTCCGGCAGCTGGTCCGAAGATATGATCATCGCGCCGCTGCCAGCGGCGGCGCCGCGCCCCCGCCGCGCCGCGCGCCGCGCCCGCCGTGCCGCGCGCCCCGCTCCGTGCGTCCGGCCTGCAGAGGCACGGCGCGGCTACCCGGCCATCCCAGCGGGTGGCGTGCCGTTTCTTTCGCCTTTTCTATTGCCGTTCCTCCTCCCTAAGCTGGCCGCGGTGCCGCGAGGCCGTCCCCAAGCTCAGGGGCGTTTGAATCGATCTGGGCCAAGGACGCCTCGCCCGCCTGCTGGCCTAGACCTTTTTATACCAAGGACCGGGAGCTTTCCTCTGCCCAAGCCACGCCCACGGCCGCTGCAGAGGCTCGCTGTACCAGGAGAGTGCGCCAAACCGGGTCAAAGGGCCGTGCGGATGCCCAATGGTTCTGGAAGCGCGTGCAATGTCGTCCAATGGTGCACAAGTTACTTACCAAAGCACGCGAGGGCTTGCCAGTCACCAGGCACCCACCCGCCCCGCGGGTTTCGTGATCTGAGCGCGCGCGCAGCGGCTGACCGCCCCCAATCCCACGCGCTGGGCTCGGCTGCGGCCTTCAAACGATAATTCATGAGCCAGGAAGCCGAGCGCAGAAGCAATGGACTGGTATACGGTACCGTACTGATGTACCGTGCAGCGGCGGCCGGCGCGGCTCTGCCTGCTGGACGGCGCCCCTTGCTCGAAGACCGTTCCGCTGCGCTGCGGTAAAACTCGCGGTGTTACTCGTTGCGCAACGGTGCGCAACGCTACAAATGCTTGCAGTGCCCTGCGTCAGGTTCGGCACCGATGAAAAGCCGCCGGGGTGTTGTTTAATAGGCGGCCCCCCGGGGTGGTCGACCGGTCCCCGGGGCGCCGCGCGGTGGCGTTCGTTCGCTGCCGTCAAAACTGGCGCCGCCCCCCGCCGTCCGCGGGGCGCGCGTCACACGAGGGAGCAGGACGCCTCGGCGGAGCCCACTGGGCCGCCCTTGCTCCACGTCCCAGCAGGGCACCTGCGGCGGCGGGGGCGCAGCGACGGCGGGCGGCGGCGAGGAACGGGGTCAGCGCACGCGACGCTGCCGCAAACACACAGGGGAGGGAGCACGGAATGCCACTGTCAATGGCCGCCAAATGGCCGGCCAAAGCGATCGGCGACGAAGCAAAACAACCCTAAACCCTTCCCGCGAAACAAACAGCGCCCACTTTTTGCACTCGCAGGGCGTGAGCAGTGCTGTCATGCCCTTGATGCGCGGCGCGTCCTGCGGCTGGCAGTTGAGCGGCAGCTCCCACGACTGGCGCGAGGGGAAGGAGATGGCATCCACGGTGGAGCCGTAGCCCTCGTGGCAGCTGCAGGAGCCGGAGCGGTTCAGAACGTAGCCCTCGGTGCCGCACGCGGCGCAAGCGTCCGTTCGGCCCTTGACGCACTCGGTGCAGCCCGTGACCGCGCAGCGCTCAGCTGCGGAGCCGGGCTGCTGGCCCTGCTGCACCCACTGCTGGACCCACGGCAGCGGCTGGGCCGACTCGTGCTGCTGCTGCTGGTGCTGCTGCTGCTGCTGCGGCTGTGCCTGCTGTGCCTGCTGGCCAGACGGCTGCTGCTGGGTGGACTGCTGCTGGGCCGGCGGCTGCTGCGGCTGCTGGGCAGGCGACTGCTGGGCAGACTGCTGCTGCTGCTGCTGCTGCTGCTGGCCGTTTGACTGCTGCTGCTGGCCGTTCGATTGTTGCTGCTGAGGCTGCTGCTGCGCCGGCTGCGACTGCTGCTGAGGCTGCTGCTGAGGCTGCGCCGGCTGCGACTGCTGCTGAGGCTGCTGCTGCTGCTGCTGCGCCGGCTGCGATTGCTGCTGAGGCTGCTGCTGCTGCTGCTGCTGCTGCGCCGGCTGCGCCTGCTGCTGTGGCTGCTGCTGCTGGGCCGGCTGCGCCTGCTGCTGAGGCTGCTGCTGAGGCTGCGCCGGCTGCGCCTGCTGCTGGGCCGGCTGGGACTGCTGCTGGGCCGGCGGCTGCGCATCCTTCTGCTGCGCGAGTGCGCCGCCGCCCAGCAGCAGCACCATCAGCAGAAGCGGCACCATCGCAGACCGCATGCTGCGGCCGCGTGACCTGCGGAGCGCGCGGCAGCGGCCGCCGGTTGAGTCACAGCCTAGCGCAGGAGCGCGCGCACGCCGGCTGCTGGGTCTGTCGCAGGCGCCACGGCGATGCAGACAGGCCGTGCCCGCTGGTCGCCTTCACTGGATTGGCACTGCACGCCTCTCACCGTGCGCGCGCCGCTGGCATCGCCCGCGCTTGGGCTGGGGAGCTTGGCGAGGCTGACACAGTGGGCGCGATTCGGACCGAGGTCAGGACCGGGGCGGAGGGGCAAGCGACGCAATTCTCCGCAATTTTCGGCGCGAAATGATTGGGGTGCGTGCGGGGGGACGGCGCGAAAATGATGGGTTGCGGCCGGCGGCGGCGGTCTTCTGCGGGGCGGGAGCGGCAGGCGCGCGGTGTGACCCAGCCCCGAGCCTCTTTACACCCCCTGGCTACCAGCCGCGGTAGCGGCGCATGTACTTGAAGATGAACAGCGGCAGGCCGCGGTTGCGCTGCACGTTGACCTGCGCGTGTGGGGGGCGGGAGGGGTGCGGCAGGTGGGCGGCGGGCGGCTTGCTTCCAGGCCCACTGCACTGCTAATTGCAACCCCACAGCGGCACCCCCAACCCGCCCACCCAAACCCCCTTGCTCACGAGAACGAGCACGTAAGCCCCGAGCAGCGGCACCGTCGCAAACGCCCAGACGCCGCCCGCGGCGAGCGCGCCGTACACATAGGCGTTGCCGCCGTACCGCGGGAGGGCGAGGGGCAGGGGCTCGGCCACGTCCCGCAGCTGCAACGACACGGCCGCGGCGGGCGGCGCGGCGGGCGCCGAGCCGGCGGCGAGCAGCCCCGCCAGCACGGCGGCCGTGCCGTTCCAGACGGGGGTGCCGTATGCGGCCTCCACCCACTCCTGCCGTTTTGGTCGAGGGGGGCAGGAGCACGGCGGGCTCTGTGTCGGTCGCAGCGCGCGCCAGGCGCGGCGCGAGGGCCGGGGTCCGTGCGTGCATTTGGGGGGATTTGCCCCCGAGCACGCACGCACCGCGCGACGGCGCGGGCCGGCCCCTCGCGCGCGCGCGGCAGCGGCTGCCGGCCACCTCGGCCAAGATACGCACACACCCACCGGCCCACCTGGTCCAGCATCCACGCGCCGCAGGCGTCCAGCGCCGGCGCGGCCGATCCCGCGCGCAGCACAAGCGAAGAGAGCGCCCACAGCTCAACGAGCGCCTCGCCGCCGCCGCCGCCGCTGCTGCTACTGCCGCTGCTGCCGTTGGCAGCGCTGCCGCCGCCGCCGCTGCCATCGGCCAGCAGCTGTGGCAGGGAGACTGCTGCCGCAGCTGCTGCCTCAGCGGCGCCCCACAGCGCCATCCACTCCGCGACCTCGGCGTCCAACACGCGCCGCAGGCGGTATAGCGGCACCTGCAGCGAGTCAGTGAAAAACTGGAACGTGGCCGCGGGAGGGTCGGCTGCGCTGTACGGGGGCAGCACCAGGGTGGCCGTGCCTGTTTGGAGGGTAGAGGGAGGGCGTGCGGTGTGTGGGCCGCCGTTGCAAATGACTCAGAGCAGCAGGTTTGCACGACACAAGACCGCGTGCCACAGGCCCCTGAAGCGGAATTGAAGGTGCCTGCCTTGAAAAAACAGCGCCGGCGGACGGCCTGTGTTGGCGCACGGCCAGCCCGGCGGCCAAGGCCACAGCTCCCACGGCCAGCCGAAGCGGTTGGTGTCCCAATCGCCGGGGGCCACTCGCGGAGCGAGGGCGATGGGCGCGCCATTGACGCGCAGCGAGCGGCTCAGGGGGGCGCTGCGATTACATCAGTCCGGCCAAGGGACTGATGTACGTAAGAGTTGTGATCAGATGGGCTTGGCCGCAGGCACAAATGCAAAAGCAGCCACTGGGTTTCGCGCGTCAGCCTTTGCGCGCGCACCTTGGAAACGTGTGGAGGGGCTCTGCGTAGCGCGCCGCCACTCTGTCAAAAAAGTCGAACACCTCTTGGGTGTTGGGACTGGCGGGGCATGTGCAGGGGGGCAGCCAAGGCACGGCTTAGCCTTTGCAAGCACCTCAGGCAACCGCAGCGTGCTCTGCCATCCGCCGAGAGCAAAGATGGGCCCCCACTCACGCCGTGTTGTTTGCAATCAGCAGCTCCTCGCCCACGACCTGCTGGCCCCGCCACTCCACCGTCAGCTGGCTCTGGACCGCGCTGCCGCCGGGCGCTGCGCGGGCGTGCAGCCGCACACGGCCGGCGCGCGCGCATTCGGTCGGCGCGCCGGTCAACGGGTCGAGGCCCGCCGCTGCGTACACGACAGCCCTCGTCTGCGCACACAGCGGCGGGGCGGGGCGAGCAAGTGCGCCTTTAAAGCATGCCGATTGCGATTGCAGCTGCTTGACTGTTTTGCCAGCGGCAATTGCCAGGCCCCTGCTGCCCTTGCCAAACCCAGAACCCTTCCCAGCCGCATACCTGGCGGCACTCGGGTGACACGAGGCTTGCGCACGTGAACACTACCGTCGGCGGGCAGTGCGGGTGGCGCGGCGCGTAGGCGCCTGTGCCGTGGGGCTCTCCCAGGTAGAGGGCACCCACGTGGCCTTCCTGGCAGGCGTACCCAAACACGGCGCGGTCGTGGTGGCAGCAGAACTCCGAGTTGACAAAGTGGCGGTGCTGGTACCTGCGCGCGGGTGCGTGCGCGTGTGGGGCGGCGGCGAGGATCAACGCGCAGTGCGAATAATATCAGTGCCGGCCGGCCGCGGCGGAAGTGCCGCCAGCAATCCGAACGCCACGCGCACGCGTGCGCGGCCGCAACTCCATCAAGGCGCGCATGTGCATGCCACCCACATGACGCCCGGCTGTGTTGTGCGGTAGTCGTGCAGCATGTCCCGAAAGTCCCGGTCCTCGACATTGAGGAACAACAGCTGCGGCCGCGGCAGGGCGGCGGAGTGTGGGTTGCTGTGCGAGGCGCGCGCGCGCGCACAGGTGTGCTGGCTGGCTGGTGCGATGGCCGGTGCAGGCACTAGCCAGCTGCTGATCGGGCCAGCCAACACAACGGCGGGCTGCTGTCACGCCGGCCGCCACCTGGCATGGGCGCATGCCGCGCAGGCACGCCCGCAGCGGCCGCCCCGGCCGCACCTCGTACAGCACCAGCAGCGCGCCGGTAAGGAACGCCAGCGCCGACACGCAGGTCCAGCCCTGGAGCCGCAGGAAGCCCTCGCGATAGGTGGACACGTTGAGCGGGATGTAGCTGTCGCCGTCGTCGTCCGGCGGCGGCATGCTGCTGACTGCGAAAGCACCGCCAGCAGCGGCGCCGGCAGCAAGTGGGCGGCGGGCGGCGGGTGCGCGCGGCGGTGCTGGCGGGTAGCAGCAGCAGCACAGGTTGGGCTGCAATCCAGAAGATCTGCTCGACTGGTTTGCCAACCCTCGAATTCGCCTTTGCAGCAGCACTCCCGCCCGCGGACTGGGAGTCAAACACGGTCGTGGTCGCGGTCCTGTGTCGGACTGCCCTCCGTTGTATCATCAGTTACCGAATCAGCTGATATTCGTTTCGGCATCTCGTCCTGTCACCGGTCAGCGGCGATCTGGTCGCCGCAGCAGTTCTTCGCCGCAGCAGCCCGCGCATACCTCCGGCTTCAGGCCGAAAAGCTGACTGCAAGCGCAACAGAGACACATTTGCGATACAGCCGTCGCCCACAGGGCGGGCGGCGGCGCCGCGCCCGCCGCTGCGGCCGCCAGAGCTCGCCGCTCGGGGCCGGGATGCGGCCTCAGCAGTGGCATGGGCGTCTGGGCGCTTTGCTGATCGCCGTCTCAGCGGCACATGCCTTTGCGGTCAGGGCCGCCGACGCGGCAGCAGCGCCGGCCGCAGCGCCAAGCGAAAGCAGCAGCGACAGCGGCAGCGGGAGCAGCAGGCAGCTGCTGCAGGCGGGGCGCTTCGCAACGCCGTGGCGCGTCTGCACTTCTTCGTGGACGGTGAGGGCCGCAGGCCCCTGGTTCGAATGCCGTCTGCGGCCGGCCCATGCAGCCCCAATCACGCCGCCTTGTATGACTGACGTGCCCCATGATGACCCCTGCCGCCGCCGTCCCCGCCCAAATCCTCGCAGCCCATGGTGTCCTGCCACGCCGAAGAGGACCCCGCCACCTACACGGGCTATGTCATCGAGCTCTTTCGTCTGCTGGCCCACGACCAGGGCTGGGTGGAGGGCGCCCCCACGAGCGGGGGGTGGTACCTCGCCTGCATGCCCTACAGCGAGCTCATGGCAGACCTGGCGTCCCCGACCGGCACATGCGCGATGGCCGCGGCAGGTGCGCGCGGAGCGGGGCTTTGCGTAGGGCGTGGGGGCAGGCGAGGGCCTGGAATGCAGGCCCGCCTGCGCACGCGCCGGCGCCCGCCAGGGTGTGCAACAGCAGAGGAAGCCGCCCAGCCGCAGCGCCCCGCACAGCCCCGTGCCGCCGCTGCTGTCCCCGCCTCGTCGACAGGCACGGCTGCCCTATTGGATCTGGGCATGATGCACTCGCTCCTGCCCACGCACCCCGCAGGCATTGTAGTCAATGCAACCGTCATTGACCTTGGGGCAGTCAAGTTTGGTTGGTGAGCGCCATGCACGCGCGTTTCCTTGCATGCAAAGCGCAAAGTGTGCATGCACCGCGACAGCAGCCTGTCCCAACGAGCGCGCGTGCTTCCAACTGGCCCCCCCTTTCACCAGGCCGGTTTACAAAAGCGGCCTGCGCATCCTGATCTACGGCCACCTCGAGGCTGGCAGCACCTGGGCGTTCGCGGCGGTGAGTCGCCGCTGCACACGGACTGTTTTGACCCCCTGTAATTGCAGGCCTGCGAGGCACGGGCATGCCGCACCATGCAAAATAACACGCGCGCATGCACGCCAAGGCACCACATCCCCAATCAAACCCCCAACCCAAGGCCTTCCACTGGTCCCTGTGGATGGCTTGCGGCGGCACCGCCCTCCTGGTGGGCTTCCTGATCACGGGCGTGGAGCGCTTCAGCCTGGGGGCGCGGGCCAACCCAAAGGGCATCGGCGGCTGGCTGTGGGCCTCCCTCGCCAAGATGATGTTTGTGCCCTCTCACGTGGGGGACCCTCAGGTGCGGTTGGGGCTCTGGGTGCTGCTGCCTCTGCCGCCGCTGGTGCTGCTGCTAGCGCCCCGCACTAGAAGCCGTCGCCGGCGTTGGGGCTGCGTGCCGACTGGAAGCTCGGTGGCTGAGCAGCGAGCCGCAGCTCAAGCTGCGGGCTGCGCGCGCTGGCTGGCGGCAGGCGCTGCAGCTGCTCACACCACCTTGCGTACAAACCCGACCCGCTCCCCCCGTGCGCAGACCTGGGCCTCTCGTGTCATCATGCTCGGCTGTGAGTGGGGGGGGCCTTTTGCACGGCAATGGCGGTGGCGGTGGCAGCGCACGGTGTGAACAATGCAAGCCCTCGTCAGTCCTCACCCGCCGAGCCGCGGTGCTGAGCTGCCCGCGGCGCCGGCTGACCAAACCCAAACCCAAACCTCTGAACAGACGCATTCCTGGTGATGGTGATGGTCTACATGTACACAGCAATAAGCGCCAGCAACCTGACAGAGGTTGGTGGGGGAGGAGGGGAGGGGGGGCATCGCGCTGCGGTGCGGCCGGCGGCCAGACGCCCCTTGCCTGAGCAAAGAAAAACAAGCCCGCTGGAACCCTCTTCAACCCCCAACCGCCAGGTCAAACTGGTGCACAGCGTCCACGGTAAAGCTGACCTGGCGGTACCGCACGCATTCGTTGTGGACACGTGGTACGGCTACGTTGACATGCTGGCGCAGCGGCACGGGATCCAAGCCGTCGGGCAGCCCTGGTGCGCGGCGGCTGGGCGGGCTTGGGGGCGTGGTCTGGGGGCGGCACTCCGCTTGGTGGCAGCCCTGCATGCGCCCTTGCCTGCAACTTGTAGATGGCGTGAAGCCATCTGCAGACGCACGCTTGGGCTGTCCTTCAGCCGGCGGCGTTCCGGCGCTGGCCTGCAAGCAGCGGCACCCACAAGAGCTCCCGCAAACGCCGGCGCGGCGCACCCAGGGAGTCGGACGCCGACACCACGGCCATGCTGCGCCGCCTGCGCGCGGGCGTGTCGGACGCATTGGTGCTGGACAAATCGATTGTGGAGTACCTCGCAGGTGCGGCGTCGGCTGCTTGGGCTGCTCTGCTTGCGCTGGTTTTGTACTCAATAGGCAGGGGATGGTTCTGGGCTGAAAGCGGCTGCTCATCCTCCTGCGCAAGTGGGTTTTTGGCCGCGCTGTGCTAGAGAGCACGTGGCGGATGCAAGCCAACGTGTGAAGCCCACGTACGTGGCAAAAGCGAGCCCCCGAACCAAACTGCTCGCAAACAAACCAACAAACTCCTCCGTCACCAGGCACCAACGAGGACTGCGACCTGTTTGTGATGGGCGAGGCCTTTGAGACGTTCAGCCTCTCCCTTGCGTTCCCCTCTGGCTTCCCCGACGCCACCGTCGCCGACCTGAACCGCGCGATCGTGCGGCTGCAGACGCAGCAGGGGGCGCTGGACATGCTGGAGAACACGTGCGCGCGCGGGGCGCGCCTGGGGGCGCCCGGCGCGCCGCTTTTGCTCCCAGCTGAAAGAACTGGGAGCTGGGGCGTTTCGCTTTTGGCATGCTCCGGGGGGCTGGCGTGTTTTGCGTGCGGCAGTCTTGCGCGTGCGCAAGCCCTGGGGGCCGGCACCTGGCCGTTTCACCTCCTGCCCCAAACCTTGATTGCGTGCTGCAGGCTGCTGCAGGCTGGACAACCCAATTGGCCCGGCACCAAATCGCGGTTGTTTTATTTGTTTAAGTTTGGAAAAAAACACTCAACGCGCGCCGCAGGTACATCAAAACCGGCGGCACCGACAAGTGCTTCTCGGGCAGCGGCGGCGGCCACGCCAGCGGCGCGCAGATAAAGCTGAGGCAGGTGTCCGGCCTGTGGTGAGTCTTTTTTCCTCGGGGCTCCCTTTTTTTCACACTGCTGGGGGTTGGGCTGGGGGCTGGGGCGCTTCTGGGCGCACCCACTCAGGGCCGTGGCATCTATCTGCCCGCCCCCTCCCCCCCCAAATCAACCCCCCAGGTACATCCTGTGCTTTGCCACCGGCGCCTGCTTTGTGATGACGGGGGCGTACAACCTGCGCAAGAACCCGGTGCACGCAAACGTGGGTGGCTGCGCTGGCTGGTGCATTGACTGGGAAAAATGGGCCGCACCGCGCCACTTGGCGCTGCCGTGCTGATAAACTCCCAACAGCAGCTTCCACAGCCTTGGCAATGGCCTGTGCGTGCCACTGACTGCTGCTTTTGCCCCCCTTACAAACGCAAAACCCGACAGAGGCTCAGGTCTTTCCGCAACTCGCTGCCAGGCAGCCGCATCGCGCGCGTCGCCGCCGAAAACGCGGCCTCCGGCGCCGGCGCCGGCGCGCCCGGCCGCCGCAAGGCGCCGCCGCCCCGGCTGCAGACCCAAAGCGGCGCGGACGACGCCGGCACGTCGCCGCAGACGGCCGGCGGCACGCCATTGAGGCAGGCCCCCGGCAGCGGCAGCGGCGGCGGCGGCGGCGGCGGGCAGAGGATTCCGGGGGCGGTGTCATTCCTTTCAGAGCCTGAGGCGGCGGCTGCCACACAGCAACAACCGCAGCAGCAGCAGCAGCAGCAGCAGCAGCAGCAGCAGCAGCAGCAGCAGCAGCAGCAGCAGCAGCAGCAGCAGCAGCAGCAGCAGCAGCAGCAGCAGCAGCAGCAGCAGCAGCAGCAGCAGCAGCAGCAGCAGCAGCAGCAGCAGCAGCAGCAGCAGCAGCAGCAGCAGCAGCAGCAGCAGCAGCAGCAGCAGCAGCAGCAGCAGCAGCAGCAGCAGCAGCAGCAGCAGCAGCAGCAGCAGCAGCAGCAGCAGCAGCAGCAGCAGCAGCAGCAGCAGCCCGCCCGCAGGCCGCCGGAGCTGCCGCGGCCGGAGCGGCAGCACCCCACCGGCAGCGAGGAGGAAGGCGACGAGGTGCTGGAGCTCACGCCCACGCCTTCCCACGCGGGGCATTCCCTGGAATCCCCACACAGCTAGTCAGCAGCTGGCCGTGGCCGGCCGCCACCGATTGCGCCGGCCGGCGGCGGCCGGCGGCCGGCGGCCAGGGGCCGGCGGCCCGCCCCGGGCCCCAGCCCCAGCCAACTGAATGTGTTATTCGACTGAAGCCGGCCTTGGCCCTGCGGCGGCCGAAAGCCTGTCCCCAGCACTGTTTTTGAGAGCTTTGGCCCGCGCCCGGCGGCATTGCGGCACCGCCACGGCATCGTTACGGCGCCTTTCCCTTCGCGCCCAGACCCTAGTCAAACAGACCCTACACCCAGACCAGCGGCCGCATCGCCCAGCCTCCACAACGAACAGCGCTGCCAGGCAGCGGCCCTGAGGCTGCCCGCCAAGCCGTGCCACCCGCATCCCCGGTCTGCCGGCCGCAAGCGCCGGCGGCGGCAGCCACCCCTCAACCACCCACAGCCGACCAACTGCACATGCGGCCACGCCCGCCCACATGCCCGACAGCACAGCCGGGCGACATCACTTGTTTCCCTGGCCACTTTCTTTCGCACTGCCCGACTTTTCGAACGCCCCCGCCGCCGATTCAGTTTGAGCCTCGTTTTACCTTTGGGCTCTGTAAAGGCGCGCATACGGTAAGCCCGCGGGCGGCGCGTCATCGCAGCGCCGCGCCACAGCCGGGACGCAGCAAGCGCGCCCCAGACCTCTGCCCGTCACTCGCCGGCTGCGCGCCCCGTCACCGGCCGCGGCCGTGTCACTCGGCGGCCGCGCGGGTGCGGGCCATTTCCTCGTGGTACCGCCGGCTCGCCTCCGCCGGCGGGAGGTGCGCAAACCTGTGCAGCAGCCCCGCCCGGGTGAGGTCCGACGCGCGCGCCGCCTCGTAGCGGCGCGCCCCGCCGGGTCCGAGGCAGGTGGGCGC